>CAUYRT010086699.1:0-19294 GCA_963574885.1 Lepilemur ruficaudatus | reverse complement strand
TGAGGCAGGAGGATTGCCTGAGCCCAGGAGTTTGAGGTTGCTGTGAGCTAGGCTGACGCCACGGCACTCTAGCCCAGGCAATACAGTGAGATGCTGTCTAAAAAAAAAAAAAAAAAAATACTGAAAGCAAAGGTTAAGACTTCTTTAAGTCAAAAAACTATAAACAAAATGCAAACACAAATAGCTATCTTGGGTAAAAAAATAATTGCAGCACAAACAAAGTGTTAAAAATCTTGGTGTATCCAGTGTGCTTATCAATGAAAAAGAAAAAGATTGATACTCAATATAAAAATGGGCAGAGGATATGATCCAGCTCTTCACAAACAAAAATAAAATTTAAAATATGGCCGATTATGTATGTATACCATACCAGTAATACAAGAAGCACAAATAAAATGAATATGTACAGATGTTTGTATTTATTAAATTGAGGAAGAAATGAATAATAACACTTTGTGTTAGGAAAGTAGCCGCAAAAATAAATACATAAAGATGTGTTTAAAAAAGAAAATAGCTCTTTAATACCTTGCTATTCAAACTGTGGTTCTTGGACCAGCAGTATCGATATTAACTGGGAACAAGTTAGGAGTGCAGAACCTCAGGTTCCTCCCCGGACCTGCTGAATCAGAGCCTGCATGTTAACGAGAGCCCAGGTGACCTGGGCACGCAGTAATGTTTGAGCAGTGCCGCATTAACATGCTGCTTCTGGGAAGAGACTGGCATAGACATTCAGGACAGAAATTTAGTAATATGCATCCAGAACTTTAAAAAAGTACTAATATAGTTTAATTCAGGAATTTCATTCCTATGTAGTTAGCCTGGGGAAGTAACCAGAGAAATTAATAAATGTATGCACAAAGGTCACTGAAATCCTATTCTGAATAACAAAAATTTGGCAGCTAGTTAAATGTCCGGCAGTGAAATGTTAAGTAGGTTGTGGAACGATATGCTGCTATTAAAAATAGAAATTGTATTGAATATTGAAAGTTATAAAAGATGTTCCATGATGTGTTAAAAAGGTATGCCAGAAATTTATGTACACATAAATTTTTTAAAACAATTATTTTGAAACAAAATATGTTCATATGCATTTTCAATCTAGAAGGAAATACAATCTATAATGCTTTCTGAGAGTCTTAATTATCTTTTAAAATACTGTTTATTTTTCTATACACTATCGTATTTCAACAGTGAATATATGTTACTTTATAATCAGCTAAAAGTTATGAAAAAAGGATTGAATCAACTTATACTAGCAATAAATATGTTATTTCCCCCATAGTCTTGCTGGCATTGTTTTATCATTTTCTTTTAGATTTGCTGGTTTGAAAAAGCACAAAATGGCAACTCATTATTGTTTTAATTCTGAATCACTTAAAATTAATGGGTCCTACATTTATTTTTAGAATCTGTTCTGGCACTGAATAATTTAAACTACATTATTAAATAATGCAGCCCATATTCTAAAATAAAATGAATACTGGTTGAGTTCAATTTACATTAAATTTCAGAATATTGTGCTGTATGGGCTTGTTTGGCACAAAGGTTTGTATACATCCCTTTGCTATATTCACTGATGTTTTAATCATGGATAACTTTTAAAGCTATTTATTATGGAAACATTCAAACATACACAAAAGTAGACAGAAAAGTCTAAAGAACCCCATGTACTTATCAACCAGCTTCAGCAATTATCAACTCATGCCCAATCTTACTTCTTTTATACTCCAACCCACTTATGTCCCTATCTTTCCTGAATTATTTTGAAGCAAATCACATAATTTCATCTCTAAATATTTCGGTCTCTATGTCTACAAGATAAGTACTCTCAAAAAAGGACATAGATAAAATACAATTACCACACTTTAAATATGAACAATTATTTCTTAATGTCCATCAAATGTTTTCCCAGTTTTTAAACTTCTCTCTATCTCTCTCTTGCATGCTCTGACTCGCTGTCTAGTTTTAGAAATAGGATGCAAAAGAAAAAAAATCCATGTACTGTGATATAACCATTAATAACTTTTTAATGACAAATCGAACGCTTCCCCTTTTACTTTTATGTATCAACACATGAACAGTTCTTGCAAACATGACCTTCACTGCATTACCTTTCCGATTACTATCTGGGGGGTCACTTTCATCAATTCCTCTTATTTCTCCCCTTCCCTAATTGTGGTTGTACTGTATGCTTCTTTTACTCCTCATCTCTCCTTCCCTCCCCTCTCCTTCCTTCCCTCTCGCTCTTCCCATTTTGCTCTCCCTCAGCCTCATTCAGCCCTCCAGCTCCAACCCTCCCCACCTTGCACATGATCCTGAAGTTTCTGTTCCTACCCTTGACTACACAGCTTGGCTCCTTCTTACCGATAGAAGCTGGCTAGACTTTTTCTATCAGGTGTCCTATTGGTACCTGCAACTCAGCTTTTCCAAACCGAATGAACTTGCCACCGTCCCTTCACATCAGCCCCCCACTCTAACCTCCCTCTTTCTGCCATTGGTGTGACTCTCCCGGGGTGCAGGTGATGCCTCTCCCCATACACACAGTGAGTGGTTAAGTCCACGCAAGTTCCTTCCCGTCCATTCTTCCGCTCCCATTCTCATCTTTCATGTCAATAGCAAAGTCCTTGAAATCAGTCCCTTAGGTACAAGCCCCAGTTTTGTCATTTATAAGCTGGTTAACTTGTTAATCATATAACTTTTAAAAAAATTTTGATTTTTATTTTCACTTTTTTTAAGTGTACAATTAAATGATGATTAGTAAATTTACCAAGTTGTACAGCTATTCACATAAATCAGTTTTAGAAGATTTCCTTCCCCCTATTGAGACCCCTAATTCCCATCCCCAACTACATTTCAAGCATGACCCTCCCCTCCACAGTGCTCACCACATCCCTCAGATGTGGGTCTACCCCCCAACCACTGAATCCCTGGTGAACACCACCACCATTTGCGCACCGTAGTGTTAATCAGTCAGTACCAATTTGATGGCGAGTACATGTGGAGCCCATTCTTCTGGTCTTGTGTCACCTCACTTCAAATAATGGGCTCAAACTCAATCCAGGATAATATAAGCGGTGCTAGCTCACTGTCGTTTCTTAAAATTGAGTAATATTCCATTGTGAACAAATACCAAATTTTAATAATCCACTCATGAATTGACAGGCACTTGGGAAGATAAAACTTACCTTGCAGGGTGAAAATTAAAGCAAATCTATAGGAAATGGCTGACTGATAGTTCATGCCCAAAAAATGGTAGCCTCCACCGCCATCACCATCATCTCCGGAGACCTGTGCTAATTATTATCACCATTGCCAGCCGGTGATTATGAGCATGTGCACGTGGACAGAAGTGTCTCTGGGGGCTCAGACAGATGGCACCATGTCTGGCCTATGTTTCTCTGAGGCTAAGGCACCTTCAGTACTACTTGATCCAGGGCTTCCATCCAGACATAGGCTACTTAAAAAATATTTTTTATGGCGGTAAAATAAGCATAACAAAGTTTATCATGCAACCATTTTGAGTGTACGGTTCGGTGGCATTAAGTACATTCACAAGGTTGTACAATCATCACAACCCTCGATCTCCAGTGCTTTTCATCATCTCAGATGGAAACTCTGTCTCCACTAAACAACTATTCCGCATTCCCCCTCCCTAGCAGCCACCATACTTCCTGTCTATGAATCTGCCTGTTCTAGGTCCCTCTTATGAGTAGACTTATACAGTATTGGTCCCTTTGTGTCTGGCTTATTAAATATTTCACTTAGCAAAATACTTGCAAGGTGAAATTGCCTACTTTTATCTCTCTGAATTTATAATTTGGGGAGTGAAGGGTGGGTGACCCATGGCTCCAGGGAGCATTATCATAAGCTTGGTGTTCTCTTCTAGGTTTATGGATACTAAATTAAAACACGCTAGGTGAAACCTCAGCCATAAAAAACAATGGTGAATTAATACCTCTTGTATTATCCTGAACGGAGCTAGAGCCCTTCCTTGGAACTGGAGTATCACAAGAATGGAAAAACAAGCACCACATGTACTCACCATCAAATTGGTACTAACTGATCAATACTTATGTGCACACATGGAAGTAACATTCACTGGGTGTCAGGCAGGTGGGGGGGTGGAGGGGATGGGTAAATTCACAACTAATGGGTGTGGAGTGCACTGTCTGGGGGATGAGCAAGCTTGTAGCTCTGGCTTGGGTGGTGCATACACAATATATGTAACCAAAATGTTTGTATCCCCATAATATGCTGAAATTTAAAAACTAAATTTAAAAAAAGAAACTTAAGCATTTTTAATCCAAATGGAAGGAATAGAGGAGCCTTTGATATCAAGACCCAAGCTATATCTTATTTGCTGGTATTGGCGGTAGGCACCCACAGAATTTCCTTTGATTTGAAATAAACACAATCCTACCTTCTCCCTTGAAGAAAATAATGACTGGGGACTGAGAGTGGGAATGAAGATATAAACAAGGACTGAGCACTGAGGAGGGGCCATAAGATTGGCATGATGAAGGCTATAGGAACCTTTAGGAATTTGGTTTTTGGGAAAAATTATAAGATCCTTTGGAGAGAGTAATCGGTAGGGTAGAAACCAAGTAAACAGGTGTAATAATTGAAAACGGGGTGAGAAATTGAATTGTGCTTACAAGTTCGACAAGTGAAAGGATACTGCATTCATCTTTTCCAGTTGTGTTGTGAATGCTGGACAGAGAGAAGGATATGCTAGTCCTGAAGGTTGCTGACCCAGCTTCAACTCAAAGGTCAGTGTCATGTCAGTGGGCTGAGATCCATGTGATCTGCAGTAAGTTGCTAGCACATGTACATCATTTGACAACGTGCTGCTATGCTTCAGGGCAGAAGTTCCCAGATTTGGGGATTTCAATTATAATTATATTATTAAAAATAATTAAATTATATTATTGACATCAGGTTATCATGTTTTTGTTTTTGTTTCTTGTTTTTTGGAGATATTGCCCAGGCTAAAGTACAATGGAGTCATCATAGCTCACTGTAATCTCAAACTCCTGGGCTCAAGCGATCCTCCTGCCTCAGCCTCCTGAGTAGCTGAGAGTACAAGTGCGTGCCACTACACTTGCTAATTTTTCCATTTTTTGTAGAGAGGTGGGGCTTGATATGTTGCTCAGGCTGGTCTGAAATTTCTGGCCTCAAGTGATCCCCTTGCCTTAGCCTCCGACGGTGCTAGGATTACAGGTTTGAGAGACTGCACTCAGCTGGGTTATCAATATTTTATCTTGTTCAGTAAGAACTAAGATCCTTATTTAATTATATATTTAATAAAAAGTAACAAATAAAACCCTACCAAAACCACTCAACTTCTATTCACTACCATTATTATTTCCTAATGGAAAGGATATTTTAAGATTCAAAACATTGGGAGGAAACACATAGTTTGAAGAAAAGTTAGTTAGATATGTGGAACACACTTAGATTTATGAAAAGCTCTTTACATGGTTCTTAATTTTCTCATTTCATCAGAAATTGGTAAAAATTCATCATGGAGTTGACCAACTGGTTTAGAGAATTCTGGAAGCTTACGTCACTCTCACACCTAATCTGTGCTAAGCTCCATTACGTATACTATTTCACTTGACTTTCACAATAACTCATTTATGCAAATGAGGAACCTGAGAATCAGAAAAATGTAAAAACTAGCTCAAGTTTGCATGGCCTGTGAAAGGTGAGCTAAGGGCCTATATAATCTTGGTTCTTCCATGCTATGGTTGGAATGTGTCCCCCCAGAATTCATGTGCTGGAAACCTGGTTGCCATTGTGGGTATGTTAAGAGGTGGGGACTTTGGGAGGTGATTTTTGTCATGAAGTCTCCACCATCATGAATGGATTAGTGCCGTTATCACAGGAGTTTGACCCCCTTTTCTCTCTGTCTCGCATGCTCTCACCTTCTCTTGTCCTCTTTTGCCCTTCCGCCTTCCACTGTTCCGCCATGGGATGACCCTCACCAGATGGTGGTGCCATGCCCTTGGACTTCCCAGTCTCTAGAACTGTGAGAAATAACTTCCTTTGCTTTATAAACTACCGAGTTTCAGGTGTTCTGTGATAGCAGCATAACGTGGACTACGACAAGCAGGGTATCCAACCACAGCAGCATAAATTCTATCACTCCCTTGAATGTCTCCCATATTTTTCTTTCCTCCCACTCTCACTACAGAAATCAGTAGGCAAAAATGCTGTTAACAATATACTGTTGTATTTGTGAAATAAAAAAAAAAAGAAAAAAAGAAAAGCATGTCAAATCCTCTACCTTCAGATCATCCAGGTTAGGTGGGAGTGGGCCTGGTTTGAGAGAAGAGACACCAGTTTGTCCAGAAAAACTGTTTTTGACAGGGGACAAGGGGGTATTGCTCAGTGGCGTTGAGGAAGAGTTTGAATTTCTGACCATCTGTTCATTTGATTCCCTAAAAAACAAACAAAGAGGCACTTAAAATATTATAAAATATATGTAAGAGCACTTGAATTTAGATCAAATCACAAAGTAATTGCCTACAAGGATCAGGCAGGTAATAAATCAGCAGAAGAGGGCAGGCTGAGGAGAAACAACAGCACAGGCTAGATGGCGAGTGACAGGTGACCCTAGAACTTTGTTTGGGGAGACAAAAGGGAGTGGTGGGGACTTTGGCACATGGGAGAGGGCACGTCCATCTCCTGGAGAGCATGCCTGGTGAAGCTCGATTGTGTTCAGTGCCCAACATAATTGCCAGCATGGCCTGAGGATGACCAGAGATGTGTGAGGAACCCACATCTCAAATTTATAGGTGGGGATATTGATGTTTAAAAGGTGGCCTAGCAATGTGGTCACATAACCTGGACTCAGGAGTCAATCTTTGAGGCTATCTCTCCACTGTTCAGCTCTGTTGCTTCCAAAAGCAAAAATGTATTGGAATTGCTCATAATTCCGATATCACATTCTTCGATGTTCCACAATCCACTTTGGAAGTACTAATACTTTTCCTTTTTCCCCAAGGGGCTTCTTATCAAGGGCATTGATTTACAATAGTCCCCTCTTTCCTGCAGTTTTGTTTTCCAAGATTTCATTTACCCTTAGTCAACCATGGTCCAAAAATAGGTGAGTACATACAATAAAATATTTTGAGAGAGAGAGACCACATTCACATAACTTTAATTACAGTATATTATTATAATTATTCCATTTTATTACTAATTATTATTCTTAATCTCTTACTGTGCCTAATTTATAAATTAAATTTTATCATAGGCATGTATATAGAGTTTGGTACTATCCAAGCATCCACTGGGGGTCTTGGAACACATCCCCCTTGGATAAAGGAGGACTACTGTATTTGCTTCCTCCCAGCCATAGGGTCCTGAAAAGGTGTGCATGGTTTCTAGAGTCATATTCCAAACATACTGAATGAGGCCATGGTGCAATGTAGGGCTTGCTGGGTCCCAAGGTGCTGGCCCTGTGTCTCAGTTAGAGAGAAACCATTCCCAACCTCTGCCTGCAGCCACCATTCCAGGCTGGCCTGACTTACTTAAGCTGAGCTTGGTGCATCCCAGGGTAGCTGAATCGGTGCTGCTGCTGCTGCTGCTGCTGGCTAAGGATCTGGAGCTGCAGGAACAGCTGCTGCTGCTGGAGCAGCCGGGCGTAGGCTGAGTCCATGGGCGGAGGGGACTTCTCTGCCTTCTGGTCTGGGGGAATGTACTGGTGATACTTGAGCTTCTTCACTTTCGGCTTAGGGTCCTTGGGCTTTTTGTGGCGGTTCTTACTGTCACCCAAGGACTTGGACTGAAAGGGAATGGGGAAATAACATGTGCTTTAAGTGATGACTGAAAATAACCTGGCATCATAGATTTTTGTCTGATGGACATTCTTGAATCCCAGAAAGCAATATAGCAAAAGCATGACATATAAAGAACTTCCAGGACATTACCATATGTAATGAACAAATCTACTGCAAATGCATCACACTGAAAGGACACTGCTCAGGCAGGGAATCTTGAATCTTAGAAAAAGCTCCTGGAATTTTTTCCTTTCTGGAGTAGAGTGAGACCAGTGATCAAAATAAAGACTATAACAGATAATATTGAAATAATAACAGATGCTCAACAGAGTAATTGTATCTATAACCTGCTCCTGAAATCAAAAGGCCTTCATATATTGGGAAGCAATAAGTTCATCCTGTTATCAGTTATAAAAATAAATTTTCAAACCTGACTTTGTTACAGAAGTTTCAAATGGAGAACACGGATGTGTCATGACTGCAGATGGTGAAGGAACACTTTGGAGGGAAAGTGTGGTACCAGTGGTGTCCAGAAGAGGGGGCTCCTGAACAGCTGGCAGCTGGCTTGGCAGGCTCCCCACTTTAACCACAAAACACACATCTGAATGTGACCTTATCCAAACGAGCCTACATCTTGCTTTGACTGAGCGCATCCCACCACTGAAGGCTCTTTTGTTTTCTCAAAGAGACTTCTTCCTGGGGACTAATGAATAATGAGCTTGGTGGCTCTATTTCTGTGTGCTTGGTGGCTCTATTTTCTCCCTGCTCATTAATCGATTAGTGTTCTAGTTAATTACTCAGTCTTTTGTCCTTGGAGGGTGTCTGCAGGGCTCCTGCCACCAGCCCTGCCCGGCCTGGCTCCAGCTCTGCTGCTCTTTCCTCCTCATCCT
This sequence comes from Lepilemur ruficaudatus, assembly GCA_963574885.1. Lineage (NCBI taxonomy): Eukaryota > Metazoa > Chordata > Mammalia > Primates > Lepilemuridae > Lepilemur > Lepilemur ruficaudatus. The sequence goes on along the minus strand of CAUYRT010086699.1, from coordinate 10,617 downwards.
CGGCCTGGCTGGTCTGGGAAGGATGGAGCTACAGCCCTGGCTGCATCTGACAGTTAAGTCAGAGGTCGAGGTGGTTTTTTTTACTCTATGTTGCCTTAGTACATGGGCTCTGAGCATTCCAAGAGATACTGCAATCAGACCATTTTCTCTGCATAGAGTGGGGTAAAGACTACTAAACCCATGGAAATATGTAGTTTCATTCTCTTTTTGAGCACAGGGAATACTGAGGTTGTGTTTGTTTTGCTCTTTTGGATGCATGGCCAAGAGAAGAAGAGCCCATTCATCTTTCTAAAGATGGATCAGAGGCGACTCCACTCCACTGCTACACACCCAGGCATGAATGTGTGAACCAGGTTAATGTAAGGTGGGAGGGAGCAGTGAGGCCAGGCCTGTGGCTAGAAAGTACGAGACTTCCTTAAGCCAATCTGAGTCAAACACACACACACACACATGGCATTGCCAAACAGCACACCACCCTGGTAGCCCCCAATCCATTTGCACAGGCCCTGCACTGCCAAATGAAGTCCAAATTCTGTAGCCTGCCAAGGAAGACGGTTCACCAAACTGCCTATGCTTTTCCTTTTCAATAGTACACCTCTGGCCTCTTTTTCTTGCAGTTTTATTCTGCCTGCAACAACCTCTCCACTTGCTGAGTCTGGCCTATGCTTCGAGGCTGGCTCAGACCTCGGCTCACCTGGGAAGCCTTTTCTAACTCACAGTGATGTCTCCTGTCTGCACTTCTCTTGTAGACCCTGAGGCTGCCTGATGTTGGTCACGTAGGTGTGCATCTGCTGAGGGCTGAGGGGAACTGAAATCTAGCCCCATTCTCCTTCCTACTGGTTTTGAGGGGGCCTATGGCAGCTGGGGGAGGGAGAACTTATTTTTTTACTGTGGTAAAATACAAGTAACATAAAGTCACCATTGTAACCATTTTAGTGCATTCACAATGTTGTGCAACCATCACCACTATCTAGTTCCAGAACATTTTCACCACCCCAAGAGGAAACCTGGTACCCATTAGCAGTCACTCCCCATTCCCGCCGTCCTCCAGCCCCTGACAGCCACCATTCTGCTTTCTGTCTGTATGGATTCGCCTACTCTGGATATTTCAAATGAACAGAGTCACACAAGATGCCGCCTTTTGTGTCTGACTTCTTTCACTCAGCATATTTTCAAGGTTCATTCATGTCGTAGCAGGTATCAGCGCTTATTCCTTTTTATGGCTGAATAATATTCAATTGTATGAATGTACCACATTTTATTTATTCATTCGTCAGTTGATGGCCATTTGGGTTGGTTCCAACTTTTAACTACTGTGACTGGTACTGCTGTGAATATTCATGTACAAGTTTTTGCTTGAACACCTGTTTTCGGTTCTTTCGGATATGCACCTAGGAGTGGAATTCCTGGGTCCTATGGCAAGTCTATGTTTAAATTATCTAGGAGCTGCCAAACTATTTTCCATGGCAGCTGCACCATTTTATTTTCCCACCAGCAGTGTATGAGGGTCCCACTTTCTCCAAATCCTCATCAACACTTGCTATTTTCCATATTTGTGATTAAAGCTATCCTAGTGGGTATGAAGTGGTATAACATTGTGGTTTTCATTTGCATTTCCTTAATGACTAATGATGTTGAGAATTCTTTCATGTGCTTGTCGGCCATTGGTCTATCTTTGGAGAAATATCTATTCAAATCCTTGGGTGCATGTCTTTCTTACTTGCACAAAACACTGTTAGGGCTCGTGGTGGTCCAAGAACCCGGTTAGACTGTAGGCTCCTTGAGGGCAGGAATCATGTTTTATTTGACTTTGGCACATACACTCTCAGAGACTGCAGAGTACCTTTTGCTTACATAGGATTTTTAGTTTCAAGGAGTGTTCTTGTGCATTCTCTCATTAGCCTCATGGGAATCTTTTAAAGTCAGCAGGGTAGAGATGTTTTTCCCTAGCTCGGCTGCCTTCTTCTTTGAGAAGCCCCGTGATATCCTCTGAACTTAGATGTGATGCATGTTTAGCAACTGGGAATGCACAGCCATTGAACAGTCAGAAGGGACAATGGCTCTTATGCAAACAGCCAGTCCTCCTAGACCAGTGGGGTGTCAGTATCAATCCCTCGCTTCATTGAAAGTGACCCGTCCCTCTGGGCCCCTATCACACTTTCTTAGCACAGCGAGATTGAAGACTTTGCTAATTTGAATTACGCAAAATTTAAATACTGTGATAGAAATAGTAACAAAATCTCTCTTTATATACATTAGAAATAATGTGAATTATTATTATTTTGTTCCTCTGCAATGAACAAAATTCATCGATAGTCAATTTCAAACCTGTTGAGTTGAGTGAATCATAAGCTGGGTTTATCTAACCTCTTGTGGTTTGGTGGGGGAGCTTCAGCGGGAAACTGAAATGTCTATCATCAATTCAGAACATAAAACCGTCACTTTATTATCAATTCCTACTTCGATTTACAATCTTTTTTAAAATTCCATGAAAGTCATTTCAGCATTCATTAAGTGGGGACACTAGAGCTGAGAAAACATGCTCCCAAATTAATGAGAAGTTATTTGGCATAAAACATTATGAAGACTGCCAGATAACTACCAGGCAGTTAATTGGTGGGAGAGAGCTCTGCATACTATAAGATACAATGCTGAGAAAATTACAGGAAAATATGCTAAAATGATTGCAGCTATTTGTCTATTATGAATGTAACCCCCTGCCTTCTTAATTTCTATAGGACGATTGGCTTGAATGATAGAGGTTTTATGTCATGTAGTTCTTCAGCGTGCTTCCCTTGCATAAAATTCAGCTGCCCTATACCTATTTTATGGCACTTGCAAATCCCGTGTGCATTATAATCAGCTGTGTGTATCTCAAAGGTGAGCTTACAAAATCTTTTAAGTCCGAAACATGCTGGCTGAGCTGTGATCTCGAAGAAATGCCAACACCGGGGCTTCTCCGTTGCAGAGAACTCCTGTGCTTTGCTGCACGGCTAATAGAATTTTGGTCCACATACACTGGTGGCTCATTTCTCATCTCCTGTTTTGAGACATTCCTGGTAGGGTGAACCTGTGCATGGGTCTATGTGGCTGTCTTCATGTTGTCCCTCCTAACTGAGAAAGCCCCATGCCGCGCCGGCTGGGGCTTGGTGTGTGTGTGCCAGGAGGCTTGGAGGCCGGCGCATCCGTACCTTTACAGCAGCATGCACAGGGATGGGGGTGCTGGCGGGGCCAAGCCCCTGCTTCCCCGTGTCTAACTGGTGGCCGGGCTGTGAGGCTGAGTCACTCCTGTCATTTTCTGAGCCAGAAGCAAGATCCTGAAATGCAAATTTTAGCATTATTAGTATGTAGGAATGAAAGTAGTGTGACACGGAAATGTTACAGTGGAGCCGTTACACACAGCTCTGCTGCTTCACACACACGCACAATTCTCATCCAACTGAGGACATTTTTGAGAGAGAAAGGGGGCATTCTTTTGGTTTTTTTTTAGAGACAGAGTCTCACTCTCTTTTCCCCGGGCCAGAGTGCCGTGGTGTCAGCGTAGCTCACAGCAACCTCAAACTCCTGGGCTCAAGCGATCCTCCTGCCTCAGCCTCCTGAGTAGCTGGGACTACAGGCATGCGCCACCATGCCAGGGTAATTTTTTCTATATACACATTTTTAGTTGTCCAGATAATTTCTTTCTATTTTTCAGTAGAGACAGAGTCTCACTCTCGCTCAGGCTGGTCTTGAACTCCTGACCTTCAGCAATCCACCCACCTCGGCCTCCCAGAGTGCTAGGATTACAGGCGTGAGCCACCGCGCCCGGCCAGGGGGCATTCTTAATAATGATTTCAGAAGACAGATACAAAACTGGCCTGTTCTAGTCACCCTGTGTGAGGGTTCTACTTGTCTGTGACAAAGTCCACCTGTTGAACTTGATAATGGAATCGAGAAAGAAAGGAAGAGAGAAGAGTGGGTGTGGGAGTTTGCAGGGAAAGTAGGCCAACAAACAAGGTAGAGGAAAAGGGTGTTAGCAAGAGGGAAAGTTTGTTGCGTGTTTGCATATGTAAAAGTATATGTGAGTGTGTGTATCTGAGTGTATACGTGTGTGTATGTATGTTTATATGTATATGTGTAGACACACATGTGTGTGTATGTTAGGTATATATGTGTGTGTTTTAATGTATGTGTGTCTCTATGTGTGCATACGTATATGTGTGTATACACATATTTGAGCATGTCTGTGTGTGTGTGCATATGTGTGTGGAGTCATAAAGACCTTTATGAGAGGCAGACTCCAAAAAGGGACTCAGTATCTTCTCCTCCACTCCTACATTCCTTTGCTGGAACTCTGACAAAAGGGGCCGAGGCTGCTCAGGGCTTCTGCCCGGGAGGTTGGGACCCAGCCTCTCTCCCGGAGCCGGGCACCTGTCAAAGGCCTGAAGGGCTTTTTTCTCTCGAAGGCTTAGCGTCCTCATCTGCCACAGACGGTTGCCTGGTGAAACGACATAAAGTGAGTTTTGCATTTTGCCTGGCATCATTCAGTGTTGGTTTCCTTCTCCCCCTCTCCTAAGGTTAAGCAGAAAAGACCTTGTCTTCTCCTGAAGCCATTCTTAAATCAGAAGCTGAGGAATTTACTGTCAGAATAATGCGTACAAACGGTCTGATAGACCGTTTGATGTTATCAAAGACGTCTGGCTGCAGAGGCCAGCTGCGGCGTGCAGGGGAGGGAAGAATGCTTTGATTACAAACTCTTGCACAGGAACGCATGAACATCTTGGGCTCTGCTGTTCGTACCTCCCTTTCCCCTCCCATTCCGCACTTTCTCCTTGGCAGCTGTACGCTTGGTGTGATGGAGTGAACACAGGCGTGACAATGATCAGTAACCAGCATGGTTTCAGGAGACGGGGCCCTGGGTCCTAATTACTGTTACTGTCCCTAATATCTGTATGCTTTTCAGTGGAAAAAAATATTTCCAAATATATGTAATTTCAGTCCATTGTACAGTCCCTGTGAGGCCAGGAGGAGTAAACTCTCCCTGAAGGGGAGGGCTGGAGGGCCAGCGGGCTCTCCAGGTGGGAGCAGAGATGGAGCTCACATCTCACTTGCACATCAAGATGGCTCCTCCCGCCACATGTGGACGCCCACACGCCTCTCCTCCCAGGGGCTCCAGGAGTGCCATCGGGCTAAGCTGAGGGAAGTTCCCATCCAGCCTGTGTGTGGCTTCCAAAGGTGGATTCTCCAGGGGTTGCTGACACTGGAGACCACCCGGTTAGCCTCACAGAGCGTTAGTCCCTCCCCTGTCAGGATGGACGTCGATGAGACCCACCTGCGGGGAACTGTGACCTCAAGTGAGAAACATTTGTCAAGTGCCCGGCACTGCCCGGCCCAGAGTGAGCACTTGATCCATGGCAGTAGCCGTTGTTCATAGTCACCATTATTTATAAATGTGTTTTAAGAGCGTTTTCAGTGTATATTCCTCATGCTCGATGGTTTGTAGATTTGTCTAGAAAGAGGTGAGTGTTATGCTTGGGTTGTGGCTGGAAGTCTATTTCGTTGCAGGCTTGGTAGGTAGAAAGAAACCTGCTCACCAACAGGTAGAAGCGACAGGGGCTCCCTGCCTGTAGATAGTCAGCACTTCCTTTTCCCCACTTCCCCGGAACCCGCGAGACTCTTTAATGTCTGGAAAGACCGCGAGCTCTGAAATCAGTCCTGCTCTCGCACTTTCTAGCTGGGAGATTGGAGTGGGTGAGTCATCTAATCTCACCGAGACCCAGTTACTATGTCTGTAAAAACGGAGACAAAAGGTATCTGGTTGGCAGAGTAGATGCTTAAAAGGTAAGTCAAAGGGTACAGTTCTGGGGATTCCTGTTTAGTGTCTTCTGGAGGCTTTTGCCCCACACACAGATCCCGGGCTGTGGAGGGTGAGAGAGGCATCACCATGTGCCACCAGGGCACGTCTGGGGTTTCTAAACCAAACCAACTGTGACAGCGTTGATTTTAAGACTGCAAAGAGATGACAGACTGAGATGCTGGGTTTGGTTTTGTTTGTTTTTTGTTTTTACCTGGATTGTCCCCAGAGGGGCTGCCAAAGGGGTCTCTGAGGCTTTGGCGTCTGCGGGGGATCCTGCCGAGCCCGGGGGATCTTCGCTTCGAGTCTGATCTGGAGAGAGCCCATCGCTGCTGCTGTCCTCTTCAAAGGCAAAGGCATCCGCTGACTTGGAGAAGCTCACCTGGTTACCTGCGGGAGTGGAACCCAAGAACTGAGTCGATGGCTTAGGAAACGCCTCAGTGTCATCCCTATCAGAAGCGCCCGGATTTGTTTCACATTCAGGCAAGAGTGAAAAGACGGAGTTTAAATTATTTGGTTTGCTGTATAGGAACTCGTGTTTATGAGAGTGGTCTGTTTGGTGTGGAAGAAAGCGTGATACAGTAGGAACTCTGTCTTCATTCATTACTCTTTATGTTCGGGTTTCTGCATTTCTTCCCATTTTCTGTAAGAGCCCATACTCTTCTGAAACTAGATTGGGGAAGGTGAAGGAAGGAACAGGGAATGCGGGCTGCAGAATGAGGTCAGAGGAGACGGCAGCAGGAGGATGCGCCCGTCCCCCTCGGGTTTTGTGACAAGAGATGGAATTGAGATGACAGCCTGCCATTTGCATCATCTTCAAACATAAAGCAGGGCGCAGAGCACAAACAGTTTAGCAACCTTTGCTAATAAGGATAAGCCAGGACAGCTACTAAGTTTAAATTCCTAAATGTCAGAATTAGCTAATGTCACCGAGTGTCCCAAAGAGCCATTCAACTAATTCATGACTGTTTATAAAAGCCATAAATGTGTCTTGGAAACTTCAGCCTGATCCTTATTTTTTATTATTTGGATTTTTTTTTATTCCTCCTATTTTTGTGTCTATTTAGGAACTGCTCAATGGCTCACACAAGAGACTCCAGTCCTCGGCAGCCTGCGTGGTCTTGCTAAGGGGTTATCAGACCAGATGGGACTGTAGTGACATCCTTTATGTCCCTTATGCTTTTATTTGCCAAATTTCATCTGGTTTATTATCCAACTGCACAGTACACAATGTGCTGAAGCCATGTAGCTCTCTGACCTGATTGCAGGACCTGCTCTGCCAGAGGAATTTAGGTGTTATCAGGAAGTCTTCCAGCCTGGTATTCCGCAATCGCACGGACAAGAACTTTTGACTCGCTTCGTGAAGATAAGAGAGAGGGGCTCTCACTGCGGCGATTGGAAAGGCAGCAAGGAGCTGGAAGTAATGGAACAAATGTGGCTTTGGGCTTGTCATCGCCACCACTGCTGGCATCTGTCACGGGCCCTCACGCCGATGTCCAAGTGTCAAATCGGGAAGGAGGCCACGCAAGGACAGGGCAAGTGGGAACACCAGGCAGGGCCTGGTGACCAGCATTTCTGCTGCACGGTTACTTATCAAAGTCACTATTGCTTTACTGTAAGTATAAAAGTAATATAAATTACTCATAAAAATTCATACCCTGGGAAAATGCCTAATGTATACAATCTACGTCCTGTTAATGATTTGTTGCCTCTTTTAGATTTAACTCTATGCATACAGAAGGACATATACAGACATATTTAAATGTATTTCAAACAGATAGGACTGGGTGAAATATACTATTCTGAAACTTGTTTTTTTTTTTATTCTACAATGTTTCTTGGAGATTTTTTCAGTTGAGAACATAGAGATCTTCCTCATTTTTTTAAAAATGGCCTCACAGTATTACATTGTATTGATGGGTACTTTATTTTCAATTTCTCCTTGTACTTTTTTGAACTATAAAAATTTGAAATAGTAAAAGAGTACAGGAATAATATAAAACAACTCTTTGTGTCTAACCTAACATAAATAAATGTTAGTGTTTTCTTGTATGTGTGTCAGAAACCTATTTGTTTCCTAGCAGGGAGGTTTCATTGGGTATTTGACAAATGCTACATTTTGGGAGATCAGAAGTCACTCTTCTTGCCCTTTGGCATATTCTGGTCCCAAGCCCCTTCCTCTCTATTTTAAGAGTCCAGAGTTAGCTCATACCCCTCCTCTTTTCCTTTCCTCACAACAAAACCTAAGTTCTGCAAATGGCTTTTATACATTATTTTCATGTAATGTCAATGAGTTGATTCACCGTTTTTCCTTTCTTAGGGAGATCACATGCCTGAGATCTTCCAAGGAAGTTCCTTCCAGTTGCCTCCGTGAATATACTTCCATTGTCAACCAATCTGTACATTTCTTTACTTTAGAAACTATGTTTTCATTGAAATTGGAAGTCCACATTTATTTGTGAAATTAAAGGCTTTGTCTCTGTTAAAAGGAGTACGTATATTATTGAGGGCCTGGTAGGCAGGGGAGCAGGTGGATGGGTGAAAGCTAAGTCCTCCATACCCCAGAAATCACGGCATTTCATTGGCATCTACTGGGCACATGCCCTGAGCCAACACCTTCACATTCTCAGAGTGTCCACACAGGACCCTTCGACTAAAAGCTTCCTTATCTGAAATCCCCTTCTCACTTCCTTCTAAGCGGGTATGGATCTTCTCTGTGTGGTCTGACATATGCTTCACGTGACAAACACTCTTCTAATCTCCACACAGAGTATCACATCCCAAATGTGTGCAAATTAGGGGGAATTAACCAAATTGCAAAGTTGTCCACAGATTCTAATAGGTGAGTAGAAATTTTTTTAAAAAGGGGGCGAGAAAGAGAGAGTCATTTCTGCTCTTATCCCTCCCAAACTTCTTTAATTATTTTAAATGGAGAGATAGCAAATGGTAAAAATAGCAGTTTATATCACCTAATAGTGCAGCAATAACAAAAACACCCAACTTTTGATGGGCCTCACAGTGGTTTGGGAAGTCAGACTGGGGCACATTTTCTCATCTCTGTCTTGTAGATGAGGACATTGCAGGGTCCAGTCCACCCAGTCATGTGGGGACTGAGCTCAGGCTACAGTTCCAGCCCTTGGACTCTCAGAGCCACCGGGCAGAGGGGGCAGCAAAGTCAGTCCTCGCCCCTGGAAGCCAGCTGGTGAAGCCATCGTGTCGTTCAGGGAACATCGTCAACCTGCCTGGTTGGTTGAGGGTGGGAAGGGCGGGGGGAGCACAGAAAATGATCAACGTTTCTACTTCTTCTGCACACATCATGTACTAAAGACACCTCCATAATTCCACAGAATCTCTTACTTGAGTTTTTGGAATCTGAGAAACTGAATGGCATCTCGACTTTAAGGAACAAAGAAGGCTGGAGAGTCTGGGAAAGGAGATCACGATGAACTTTACTTGGCCTTCCCTCGGAAAGGGGGTTAGATGCCTGTGGCGGCCCTGTGGTTGCCACCAGTAAGTCAGCATCGCCCGCCGCTTTGAGACCTGGCATCTGGTGCCTCAGGTCGAGGAGGCACTAAAAAGATCTGGAAAAGCCTCGAAGCAGAGTATCTGCAATAAAGGTGTAGGCAATCAGTCTTCTTTCCCCAGGGCTGGGCAGAGCAGTCCTTAGCTAATTTTGTTCCTTTCCAGCCTTCCCACTTGAGAGGCAGAGACAGGCCGAAGTATAACCGGGTAAGATACGGCAAAGAGGAGAGGCAGGAAACCATGAGAGAGGACGTCCGCGTGTCCTACGGGACACAGTCAGAGATGTTGTCAGAGGCCAGGCTGCATCGTGAGTGTTGGTGGTGTGGACTCGTCCTCCAGGAGGAGGGGCGGGTTGAGTGGGGGCTGAAGCACCATCAGGGGTGCACAGACAGCAGAAAGAGAGAGCGCATTTGACGGTGGTGGGAAAGAGGGAGAGACATTCTAGGGTGGTGACTAAGCAGAGTTGGGGTGGGCAGGATGAGGGGGGAATTCTCCCAGGGGGAGGATTATGTTAGGAGCCAACTGCTGAGTCTACTTTATCCAGTGGCACCAAGCATTTAAGGAGGCTTCCTTGCTGAAGTCAACGGAATGAGGAAGGCATGAGCGCACAGCCGCACACAGGGCAGGTGCCGACACCTGAGCGAACGTAGGGTGAGCACCGAGGCGCCAAATATGAGCCCATCTGCTGTCTGAACAGCATGACGTGCCAGGTCAGAAGATGCCGGCAGATGCATTGAGGACCACTTCAGGGCTGCCCAGGCCAAAAGGCTCTGCCACCAGGGCCCAGCCAGTCGCCACTCCTTCAGGGCTACGAGTGGTGTGGACTTGCCACTGCCAGGGCAGGAGCCCAGGGAAAGGGCAAGGAGCTCCCCACAGTGGCACACCCTCTCAGTCCCTGTGGGTAACAGGAGCCGTAACAGCAGAGGGCCCCCAAGAGCATAGGGCAGTGGCTTCCTTTTGACACGATGTATGTGACGTTTGATGTGGCCAATAAGGACTTGGGTTCTGGAGTCAGAGACATGGGGGTTTGCATTTTGATTCTACTGCTTTGGTAACAGAGTGACTGTTGGCAAGTTAGTCAACATCTCTGAGCCTCAGTTTCCCCATCTATAAAATGGTAATAATAATAATAATAATAATAGTGGATTATATGACTTAACATATGGAAAATCCATAAGTGTTCAATGATTTCTAGATGTTATTGTCATTGTTTTTGGTGGAAGCATCTGCTTGTCTCGAGTAGAACATTCACAAAAATAAAG
>CAUYRT010086698.1:0-32278 GCA_963574885.1 Lepilemur ruficaudatus | reverse complement strand
ACAGCACCCTCAAACTTATGGGCTCAAGCAATCCTCCTGCCTCAGCCTCCCAGAGTGCTAGGGTTACAGGTGTGAGCCACCACACCTGGCCTTTCTATTTTTTTAGTAGAGACAGGGTCTCGCTCTTGCTCAGGCTGGTTTTGAACTCCTGACCTTGAGCGATCCTCCTGCCTCGGCCTGCCAGAGTGCTAGGATTACTACAGGCAGTTGTTCTTTTTTTAAGCACTCAGGCCTTAACCCTGACCTCCTGAATTCCAACACACTCTGCTCTTTAAGAACTGCAAACTCATGTCATTTTGACAGCTTATGACACTTAATAGGAATGCCTTCTGTAATTACTTGAGTAGATGTCTTATTTTTCCTTCAATACTACTAAAATTTTTTTTCATAGCAGGAATTAAGACTTAAAAATCTTCATGGTTCCTTATATACAGTTGGTGCTCAATAAGTGTCTCCTGAATATAATATATAAGTGAGTGTTTATACTCATAAATGCATAACTGTAAAAAATTTCAAAGCTCAGATAGCTTCTAAGGATTATCAAACTCAGATTTAGAAACACAAGTATAAGACCTTATCTCTATGCTCATTTTGAAAGTACATTGCTTCCTTCATTACTGTTCAAGTATACTTACACTTTGCATAGATTTATGAAGACACTAACATCTTTATGCCATGCACAGATTTCTCCTATCATTATTTTTTATATGCCTACCAGATGAATTTTTGTCATAAAAATGTTGTCCTAGAAAGTGTCATACAGTAACTATGGGATAGTTTCTTCCCTAACACATCTATAAATCAATGCTACATGTATTGAAGGAGAAAGATCAGGGTTTTTTTCTTTTTTTTTTTTAATGCTTCTTCCCTCTCTCCAAATTCTACTTGTGGTTAGACAGTTGGAATGAAACTTAAAAGCCTGGGAATTTCTTTGTCTTTGACATCAAGACTTACCAATTTACAGAAAAAATTAAATCCCACAAGGTGAAACCTGTCAGAAAGCACCGGACTCACAGCCCTTCTTTTATGTCCCCCTGAAGTGTTAGTATATCTATATACCACATAGAAGATGTGCTCCGAATTTATCATATCTTCTTAGTACCATTCATAATGAAGGAAACTGTATGCAGCATTGAAATACTCAGCCTCAGTTTCTCCAATACTGAAAGGTCATGTTTAGGCTTCATTTTAGCCTAAGCTCCATCATATCACACTTATCATAGAATCTCCAGGGAATTTACCTCTTTTTGAAGGGGAAAGACAGGCAATTGTGAGAAGGAATAGGATGTCATGATATTTTGTGCCTCTCACAAAGTGTTCTACTTTGTCCTTTCACTCCTTAAACATTCCTCTCTCCATCAAGATCATTCAGAGGTCTATTATATTTTTCTCTTAACAAATGACCACCCTTCAGCCTTCCATAAATTGCTTTCCACCTCCCGTGAATCCTTCTATTTTCCAAACAACCAAATGCAATACAGGGATTCAATAATTTACACTGCCATTATTAAAGTTCCCACAAATACATATTCATTTTTATGGAGAAATCTTCATAAAATTTTAGTGATGTCTGCATATCTCCCATCACATCTCTTTCTAGAAAACAGATTAAAACACTACTAGACAATATTGTATTATTTTCTTTGTGTAGAAAATCTTCGAGAAAAAAATATTTTCAGCGCTCTTAAACTTTATATCAGGTAATGTTTAGGATATCTTTAATATAACTTCTTAACTGTTCTTGTCATTTTTAGTGTAGGTGACATAAATAATAGTATATTAGCTAATTACTAATCCTATATGGAGTAAATGCTTTATCTCAGCACTCTAAACTGAATATGGGTAGGACAATAAAAGTTATCTCATAAATCTGAGTATTCCAACATGTCCCATGTCAAATTTTATACAAGTACATATGCCTTTCATTTGCTTAGTTCATGCCTGTGTACTAGGAGACAGCTCAAGGACATAACTAAGATTAACAATAAATTTTCCTTCAAGGATCAACTTTATGTTTATATCAGAGGTAAGACATAAACCTTTTCAGGTAAGTACACAATTCTAGTCCAGATTCAGTGTAAAATATTTTGTTTGAAACATTTTGGTTCTGATAGCTAATAAAATATCTACTTGTCACAGTATGAAATAAATATAAAGAGAACAGTAACTCTAATTTCAGAGTGACAACAGAAATAGAGGGTATTTGCATTGTGTTTTATTTTCCAAAACTTCCTTTATTTTGATATTTACATTTGCTGGTTTAAGGTAAAATTGTTCTTTCTAAATTAGGAACTGACAGCTTAATTATATGTGATTGATATGCTTTCTTTGGAGGAGTCATTGCTGGAATATAAACATCTACCTTTATTATTTGTTTTTATCATCCTCAATATAACACAAATATAGAATGGAGATATTTTAGTTTTGTTGGATTTGGTAATGCTCATTGGAAAAATCCTAGCACAGACAAAATTCTATTCAGAGAGTATTAAATTATCCTGTTCTGTGTTGTGAGGTTAGTCCCCATATGGTATATAATTCACCTGAAATTGCTATGCAGATGCAGATATGACAAATACTGTTTTAATGAGAAATCCTTTCCAACATATTCATAGCCATGTCTCTATTTAATACTGAATGTAAGCAGCAGTAGAAAACTTCCCTTTTCTCCATCTTGGCTAAATCTCATAACATTGTCTGTGAAGACAGTCAGTGTTTTAAAAAACTTTACTTTTAATATCTGTGTAGGATTAAATGTTCTTTATTAAATATCACCATTTTCAGATTATTATGACTTTCTCATCAGTAGCAGAGCCTAATGGGAGTAACATTGCCTTTGGAATCAGACTGACCTGGTTTGAATCTTGACTTTGTGACTTTCTAGCTGAGCAAACTTGCTAGTATTATTTAATCTGTGTGTGAATTATTTCTCTGTAAAATGTCAGCAACTATTTCATTAATACAAACCTTCCAGACTTTATCACAATGCTTAGATGAAGCAATGGGGAGTGTAAAGTGTTTAATAGCATGGCCTGTTTGCTGTTTATTTGCTGTTTTACAATGCATGTCCTCAGGATTCTTGTCTGTGCATCACTTTGCTCTGTGTTCTGTATGTTAAGTACCTTCTAAGAAATATCTTTCCTATATAATTAAGCTGTCAATTTCTAATTTAGAAAGAATGTGTGAAGTCTAGGTTTACATAATTTTTGCCAACACAGAAGAGTCTCTCTCTTTTTCAGTGCCTAAACTGCCCCTTGACAAAAAGATATTAATAAGCATAGCTTGGATCATATGGACACTATGGACTATTTATTCACTGTGATCATGGAAAAAGCAATGTGCTAGTTTAGAATCACAGAAGACTATTTCTATGAGAGGAAACTGTCTTGATTGAAGTTCCACCAAACTCAGGTGAAACAGGAATAAAACATTTCCCCCAAAACAGGGATATGGGACAGGAAGTAGACCCAATTTCTACTTTCATGTTACCTATAATCTAAAATAGAAAGATATATTAATTAAATATTTTAAATCATAATTATATTGAGTATTACAAATAAGAGGTGTACTTATGTCATCTTTTTATAGGGAGAGATGAACTAGTCAGAATGGTGAGGGAAGGATACTTAAAGGTAGGAAGGCCAGCTAATATAGAAGGATCAGCAGGCACTAAGAGAAGAGAAGATAAGGAATAAAAGTCCAAGAAGATTACAGTACATATGTAAGACTCTATGATGGATGAGAGCAAGGCAAGGATGCAGGTGGATTGCATTTGGCTGAAAGAAATTAAAGAAGGCCTAAATAAATGGAAAGTCATCCCATGTTCGTGGGATGGAAGATTTATTTATTTATTTAGGAAGAGCACTTTTTAAAAATTTCAATAGATTTAGGGAATACAAAAGGTTTTTCTCTCATGGATGAATTATATAGTAGTGAAGTCAGGGCTTTTAGTGTGCCCTTCAACAGAATAGTGTACATTGTACACAATAGGTAAGCTTTCATTCCTTACCTCTTCTCACTCTCTCCTGCTTCTCTGTCTCCAATGTCCATTACAGAATGCATACTCCTTGCTTAGATCCCAATTATAAGTGAGAACATGCAGTATTTGTTTTTCCATTCCTGAGGTACTTCCCTTAGGATAATGGCCTCCAGTTCCATCCAAGTTGCTGTAAGAAACATTATTTCATTCTCTTTTTATGGCTGAGTAGTACTCCATGGTATATATATGTATATACACCACATTTTCTTTATCCAATCATCAGTTGATGGGCACTTAAGTTGAGTCCATATCTTTGCAATTGTGAATTGTGTTGTGATAAACATATGAGTGAAAGTGTCTTTATATAATGACTTCTTTTCCTTTGAGTAGATATTCAAAGGAAAAGTAGTGGAGTTGCTGAATGGAATGGTAGGTCTACTTTTCATTCTTTGAGGAATCTCCATATTGTTTTTCATGAAGATTGTACTAATTTACATTCCCCTTAGCAGTGTATAAGCATTTCTTTGTTGGGCAATATCCCTAAATTTATCTACATATTCAATGACATTCCTATTAAAATTCCAACTACCCTTTTTAACAGAAATAGAAAAGCTAATCTGAAAATTCTATGGAAATGCAAGGGGTCAGGAATGGGCAAAATAATCATGGAAAAAAACAACAAAGTTGGAAGATACATACTTCCTGATTTCAAAATGTAATACAAAGCTACACTAATAGGAGAGTGTGGTAATGGCTTAAAAATAGATATTTAAATCATTGGAATGAAATAGAGAGTTTAGAAATAAACATAAATGTCTATGGTCAGTTTATTTTCAACAAGGTTATAAAGAAGAATCTTTTAATAAATAATTCAGAAACAATATGATATTGACATGCAAAAGAGTGGAATTGGACCCCTTCTTCCCATGATATACAAAATCTTATCTCAAAATGGATCAAAGACCTAAATATGTAGGAGCTAAACTATAAAACTCTTAGAAAGAAACATAGGTAAAAACCTTTGTGACCTGAACTAGGCAATATTTTCTGAGCTATGACATCACAAACACAAGCAATAAAATAAAATATTAACATAAAGTGGACTTCATCAATATTAAAAACCACTATGCACCAAAGGACACTATTAAGAGGTAAAAATGCAGTCCAGAGAATGGGAGAAAATATTCGCAAGTCATAAATAAAACGATCAACTATTCAGAATTTAGTTATGACTCTTATGACCCCACAGGGAATAAACAACCTGATTTTTTAAAATAATCAAAACATTTAATATTTTTACCTGTTTGAATAGTTCTTCAGATAAGTTATAAAAATGGACAGTAAGCACATGAAAATATGCTCCAAGTAATTAGTTGAATGCAAAGCAAAGTTACAATTAATACAGTTCGCACTGATTGGGTAGCAATAATAAGAATAGTAGTAAAACAAAAAATAACTAAAGTTTTGGAAAAGATGTGGAGAAACTGGAACCATTGTATATCACTGGTGGGAATGTGAAATTGCTCAGGTGTTTTGGAAAACTCCCTGCAAGTTCCTCAAAAACTTAAGCATAGAGTTACTATATGACCCAGGGTATATACCAAAGAGAATTAAAAACATGTTTATAAAATACTTATGCATTATGAATGGTCTTAACATCATTATTCAGTATAGCTCAAAAGTGGAAATAACCCAAATATCTGTTTTCTGAAGAATGGACAAATAAAATATGGTACATTGCTTTTTTGGGGGGAAGGGAAAGATAGCAGACTAAAGACATTGCTTACTGGACCGTCCTGGAAGGAAGACTGGAATCCAGATAAAGGAGAGGGGAAAAGAGACAGAGATTAGCTGTAGATAATAGACAGAGGTACTAGGGTGTGTCAGGGACCTCATGGAGGAAAACTGTAAAGCAGAGAGGGAAGAAGATATAGGGGAAAAAAAGACACAGAAGAACATCAAACACAGAGAGGCTCGGAGCTCAGTGAAAGGGTGAGAGAGGATCCCTCTCTCACCCTTCCATGAGCCTTGGAGACCAGTGGGCTACCAACAATCTTGGAGGCATTTCCACTAACACGAGCCTAGGTATGATGGCAACACAGACTAGTGGGGAGAACTTGCATGATCCCACAGCTTGGTCATTTCATATAGGGCCCCCCTCCAAGGAGAATATCACAAGAGGCCAGAAAGCCAGCTTTCTTCCATTCAGATGATTCTTCTCCCATTCCTCCTCCAACCATTGCAACTGGGGGTGCAGTTGGAGCTGAGAATTGGGTGAGTGTTCACTTCTCCCCAGTGAGCACAAAATGCTGGCAAGCAGGGAGCTCCCAAATTGGGCATCCCCAGTCCACTACAGGCCCCCACATGGAAAGACATAAAACCCACTCTCCATGGGAACCTCAGTCTGCAGCAAATGAGAGTGAGAATGGCAAAACTTATTTTTTGTCCCTTTAAAACCACCTCCACTCTTTGTGGAAACTGAGGTCTGCATCTCTGCCTTGGGACATGTGGTCATGGGGGCAGAGGAATGTCTTTTATTCTTTGTGTTAAAGGAGACAGCTTAATTGAACTGTGGCTCCATCTCAGGCCTGGCACCTGGCCAGCAGAGGGCTGAGCAAACATCCCAGGTGGGTGGAAGTCACAAGTTTTGTCTTCAACAGAGATGAGATAATTAGAATTATTAATGACAATAGCCTAGAACTGAGGGCCCTCCCTTTAAAAGCTTTGTATTTCTCCTTATGTATAGGAATTTGAATTTTGAGATGAGAGACTACCATTTTCCTCCATTGCTAGCAAAGTAATAAACTTCTCTCTCCTTCTCTTCAAGCACTTGTCCTTATTCCTCAGATACAGCCTCATGGGAAAGTGCTGAGCTTTTGGTAACAACTCCGGCTTTCTAGCAATGGATACCAACCATAATGAAATAACTGAAATTACAGATAAAGAATTCCAAATACAGATTGTTAGGAAACTCAATGAAATTCAAGGGAAAATGAAAAACCGACTCAAAGAAACAAACAAAAAAAATTCAAGAAATGAATGAAAAACTCACTAAAGATAGACATTTTAAGTAAAAACCAAATGGAACTTCTGGAAATGAAAAAATCATTTATGGAAATACAAAATACAGTGGGAAGTTTTAAGAATAGATTAGACCAAGCAGAAGAAAGAATACCAGAGCTCAAAGACAGTCCTTTTGAATTAACTCAGTCCATCAAAAATAATAAACAGAGAATTAAGAGGAATAAACAAAGCCCAGAAGAAGTATGGGATTATGTAAAATGGCCAGATATAAGAAGCACAGGCATCGCTGAGAATGAAGAAGAAAATGCACAAGTGATAGAAAAAATATTTGAGGGAATAATTGAAGAAAACTTCCCTGGTCTTGCTAGAGATTTAGACATCCAGACAAAAGAAGCTAAACAAACCTCTGGGAGACTCATCACAAAGAGGCAATCACCAAGAAACATACTTATCAGACTGGCCAAAGTCAATACAAAGGATCAACTCCTGCAAGCCATAAGGAGAAAACATTAAGTAACTTATAAAAGAAAACTCACCAGTCTAACAGCAGAATTCTCAACTGAGACCTTACAAGCCAGAGGGGATTGGGGCTACATCTTCAGTCTTCTGAGGATACTTCTGCTAGGTTAGAATTTTGTATCCTAAAAAACTAAGTTTCATATATGAAGGAGAAATATAGAAGTTTGCAGATAAGCAAACACTGAAGGAATTTGTCAAGACTGGACCTACCCTGCAGGGAATACTCAGAACTGAATTATACATAGATCAGCACAGTGGATACTCACCAGTGTGAAACCACCCAAATGCTAAAGCTCAGAAGCCATTTAAAACAATAGTACAAGAAGTAAAACTAAGCAACATGGTACTACTCAACTGGTTGAACAGAACAGCCTCCCACATATCAATTAAATCAATCAACATGAAGGGTTTGAATTCTCACTCAAGATACATAGCACTGGCTGAATGGACTAAAAAAAAAAAAAAAAAAAAAAAAGCCATGTATCTTCTGTCTCAAGGAAACACATCTAATCAACAAGGACTCTTACATACTGAAGGTTAAGGGAAGGAAAACAAATATTTCATGCAAATCGTAATGAAAAGTAAGCAGGTGTACTCATTCTAGTGTCAGATAAAATTGACTTTAAATCAATAATAATAAAGACAAAGATGGTTATTATATAACAGTAAAGAGAGCAATTCAACAAGACATAACAATCCTAAAAATTTATGCACCTAACACAGGAAAGACCAGATTCATAAAGCAAACCTTACTAGATCTAAGCAAAGAGAATAACAGCAATATAGCCATTGTTAGGGATTTCAACACACACTGACAGAACTGAACAGATTATCCAAGCAGAAGATAAATAAAGAAGCACTGGATTTAAATGGGACTCTAGAACAACTGAGCCTAACAGATATTTACAGAATATTTTACCCCAAAACTAATGAATATACACTCTTCTCATCAGCTCATGGAACATTCTCCAAGATTGATCATATTTTAGACCACAAATCATGGCGCAACAAATTCAAAAAAGCTGAAATCATACGATGCATCATCTCAGATCGCAGTGCAATAAAATTAGCAATCAACAGCAAGAGAAACACCCAGTTTTACACAAAATTATGGAAATTAAACAACTTCCTGCTGAATGATTATTGGATCAATGATGAAATTAAGTTGAAATTAAAAATATTCCTCAAATTGAATGACAAAAGGAACACAAGCTATCAAATAAGTTGGATTCAGCAAACCAGTCCTAAGGAGAAAATTCATAGCGTTAAATGTCTACCTCAAAAAGAAAAATCACAAAGTAACAATCTAATGACATATATCAAGGAGCTAGAAAAGGAAGAGGAAACCAAACCAAATCAGCAGAAAAAAAGAAATAGCTAAGGTCAGAGCAGAACTAAATGAAATTGAAAACAAGAAAATAATACAGAAGATCAACAAAAGAAAAAGTTGGTTCTTTGAAAATATAAACAAAATTGGCAGGCCTCTTGCTAGATTAAACAGGAATAGAAGAGAAAGGATGCTAATAAGTTCAATCAGAAATAAAAAAAGGAGATATTACAACTGATACCACAGAAATACAAAATATGTTCTGTGAATGCTATGAAAATTTCTATGAACATAAACTCAAAAACATAGAGGAAATCAACAAATTCCTGGAATCATACACCCTCCCAAGACTCAGTCAGGGAGAAACAGCATTGTTAAACAGACCAATAACAAGCAATGAGATTGAAGCAGCTATAAAATCTCCCAACAAATAAATCTCCAGTCTAGATAGATTTACAGCTGATTTTGCCAGACATACAAAGAAGAACAGGTACCCATAATGCAGACATTATTCCATAACATAGAGAAGGAAGGAATCCTTGCCAACTCATTCTATGAAGCCAGCATCACCTTGATATCAAAGCAAGGAAAGGATACTACAATAAAAGAAAACTACAGATCAATGTCTCTTGTGAATACAAATGCAAAAATTCTCAGTAAAATACTAGAAAACTGAATTCAACAGCATATTAAAAAGAAAAAAATCTACCATGAACAAGTGGGCTTCATCCCAGGGAAGCAAGCAAGCAATTTACATATGTAAATTGATAAATGTGATTAACTACACAAACAGAAGCAAAGACAAAGATCACACGATCCACATAGATCCAGAAAAAAAAAATTCAACAAAAGTCAGCAACGTTTCATGATAAAAACTCTCAACAAACTAGGCATAGAAGGAATATATCTCAAAATTATAAAAGCCATATATGACAAACCCACAGCCAACATCATACTGAATGGGGAAAAGCTGAAAACATTCCCATTAAGAACTGGAACAAATAAGGATGACCACTGTCACCACTTCTATTCAACATAGTGCTGGAAGTTCTAGCCAGAGCAATCAGGCAAGAGAAAGAAATTAAGAGTATCCAAATTGGGATGGAGGAGGTCAAATTATCGCTTTTTGCTGAACTACATGACTTTTATGTAGAAAACCCCAAAGATTCCACCAAGAGACTCCTGGAATTGATAAAAAAATTTAACAAAGTCTTAATGTACAAAATCAATGTCCACAAATCAATAGCATTCCTATACACCAATAACAGTTAAGCTGAGACTCAAGTCAAAGACTCAATGCCATTCATAATAGCTTCAAAGAAAATAAAACACCTAGAAACATACTTAACCAAAGAGGTGAAAGATCTATACAACGAGAACCATGAAACACTGAGAAAAGAAATCACAGATGGTACAAACGAATGGAAAAACATATCATGCTCATGGATCCATGGAATCAACATTGTTAAAATGCCCATTCTACCTACAGTGATTAACAGGTTCAATGCAATCACCATCAAAATAACAACGCCCTATTTCACAGATCTAGAAAAAATAATTCTACACTTCATGTGGAACCAGAAAAGAGTCTGAATAGCCAAAGAAGTCTTAAGCAAAAGGAACAAATCTGGAGGCATCGCATTACCAGACTTCAAACTATACCACAAGGCTATAGTAACCAAAATGGAATGATAATGGCACAAAAATAGAGGCATAGACCAATGGAGCAGAACAAAAAACTCAGATATAAAACCTTCCACATACAGCCAACTGATCTTTGACAAAGCAGACAACAATATACACTGGAGGAAAAAAACCCATTCAGTAAATATGCTGGGAAAATTGGAGAACTACACACACAAGAATGCAACAGAATCCATATCTCTCACCAGTCACAAAAAATAATTCAACCTGGGTAAATGACTTTAATGTTAAGGCATGAAACCATAAGAATACTAGAAGAAAATGTTGGACAAACTCTTCTAGGTATTGGCCTAGGCAAAATAATTTATGAAGAAAATCACAATGGTAATCACATCAACAACATAAATAAATGTGAATCCTACTACTGGGGATTTTACCAAAAGAAAATAAAGTCATTTTATCAAAAGGACACCTGCACTCAAATGTTCATTGCAGCACAATTCACAATTGCAAAGATATGAAATCAACCCAAGTGCCCATCAATTCATGAGTGGATTAACAAAATGTGGTATATATATATATATATATATATATATATATATATATGTGTGTGTGTGTGTGTATATATATATACACACACACACACACACACACATATATATATATATATATACATACCATGGAATACTACTCAGCCATGAAGAAGAATAACTTAATGCCTTTTGCAACAATTTGGATGGAACTGGAGACCATTATCCTAAGAGAAGTATCTAAAGAATGGAAAAACAAGCAGCACGTGTACTCACTATTAAATTGTAACTAACCAATGAGTACACATGTGCATAGAGGGAAGTAAAAATTAACAAATATGAAGCAGGAGGAATGGGGAGGGGATGGGCAAAAACCTACCTACTGGGTACAATGGACACTATCTGGGTGATGGGCATATTTATAATCAAGAATTATAAAAGTGATACTTGTAATCAAAAATACTTGTACTCCTGTAATACTTTGAAATAAAAAATAACACTTTTTTTAGTTTTTGCTATTAATAAAATTATTTTAAAATGTGGTACATTTTTGCAATTGAATATTATTTGTCATAAAAAAGGAATTAAGTACTAGCATATGCTACAAAATATTTGAACCTTTAATATATTATGCTTTGTGTCTAAGAAGTAAGACTCAAAGAGACACATATTGCCTGTTTCAATCTATATGAAATTTCCAGGATAGTCAAATGTGTAGAAAAGGAAGTAAATGTGTGGTTTTCAGGTGCTGAGTCCAAGGATGGGATTATAAAAGACTACTAACAAGTATGGAATTTCTTTCTGCAGTAATAGCAATTTCTAGAATTAGATAACGGTGATGATTTCATAGCCTTGTCAAAATACAAAAAATATAGAACCCTTTAAATTGTGAGTTTTATGTTATATCATAAGAAAAAAATATATGAAAGTCAATGTAACTTAAAAACTATAATTCTTCCAATACCAATGAATCTACGTATGTGCTTTGACTCTGTCCCATTATTCTACCTTTCTACTCAGGTAGCCAGTATCATGAATGTGTTTGTCATTTTTTCATCCATTTTATATGGTTTATGTGTATGTGTATTACAATCTAAAACATTATATGTATATAATAGATAATAAACGTAAGATAAATATCACTGTTTTTCTTAATTTTAATTTTTTAAAATATATCAGCTGTAGTTTTGTGAGTCTATTTTTTCACTCAATATTGCACCTCTATAATTCATTTATGTGGTTGTCTAGCAGGAATTTGCTGACTTTCAGTGCTGGGGATAATTCCAGTTATACAGAATATATTAATATCACATTTTATTTATTCATTCTTCTGTTGAAGGTCATTTGAATTGTTTTCAGTCGTTTCCCCCCATAACAGTTGTATTGCCTTGAAACATTCTCATCTATTGTTCCTGGTAGAGTGGTATAGATTATCTCTATAATATATATTTGAGAGTATAACTGCTGTATATAAAAATGTTCATCCTTACAATTTAATATAAAATAGTTTTCTGAAATGACTATACCAATTTACACATCCACTACATAGAATTTCCTGTTATTCTACATTTTTTCTAATACCAGATATTTTCAATATTTTTTAATTTTAGTCATGCCATGTCTAAAATTTGCATTTCCCCGAAAACTAGTGATATTATTATTACATATATTTATTGGACAGATACCAGCTTTTTTTGAGATGGAATTAATCCGCAATTTGAGATGGTAGAAATCAATAATAAAATAACTTCAATGGAAAATTATTTTCAATTTGCCTAAAGAACACTTTATTTTTAAATTAAGTGAGAGACTAATCATGACTGAAATGTATTGTCTTCTTTGTAAAAATTGTTTTTGCCGGTTGTAAAGTTATAGACTAACATTTTTTAAAATCTCTTTGAACATAATTTGTTTTACTTTTCCTTTCATTCTTTCTATAGAGAAGTTCACTTTTATCCTCACTGTTGCTTTCATGAGTTATTTATGTCTTTCTCTGGCTGCTTTAATGATTTTCTCAATGTCTTTATTTGTCAGCAGCTTGACTATTGTCTACTCGTCACTATGAGGCTGTTGAAAACTGTTCAGTGTCTCAGCTGCCCTTAAAGAGCAGATACCTTTAGGGGAAAAGTGAGCTCCAAAGCTGGGATCACTTCTCCAGGCTCTGCTTCTTTCCTGGATTTCAGCCACAGATTTTTCAGTGCCTTGGTAGCTCTCCAGTGTCTTCAAACAGATTAGATAGATAGATAGATAGATAGATAGATAGATAGATAGATAGATAGATAGATAGAGGGAGGGAAACAGAAAGAAAGAAGATAGATATAAATAGATATAGACATATGTATCTATGTATTTTCCATCTTTTATAACTGTTCTCAGTAAAAGGATTGGTCCAAACTACTTAGTTTGCAATACACGCTTATTTTGTAACCACTGTTACGTCATATGTTTTAATTTCCCTATTTTTCCTTCCTAATATTGTTACTTCTGATTTTTTTGTGATAAATATTTCAAGAGTTTTGGCTGTTTTGTTAGTTTTAAAAATAAGTTTTCTTTTTATTAACTCTCCTTGTATCAATTTTTTTCTAATTCACTGATATTCATGCCTATAATTGTTATGGTCTTTTTACTTTTTTATGGTTATTTTCTCAGCCTTCTAGCTTTTCTAATATAAAGGTTTATATAAATATTTAAGGCCATAATTTTCCCCTGTAAGAATTATTTTGATGCATCCCACAAGCTTTGAAATATTTCTTAATCATTAATGAGTTTAAAATGTATTTTAATATTCTTATTGACCTCTTCTATAAATATTAGTGTTCAGAAATTGAGATTTTAATACATTATTTTGATATTATTTTTGTTACTGATTTCAATTTAATTAAAAGGTACTATATTTTTAAAACATCTTGAAACTTGGTTTATAGATCTGTGCATAGAAAAATTTTTCCAATGTTTCAGAAAAAGTTAAGAATATCTGAATTTGTTAATTTGGGGATACAGATATAAAGGCAAGGACATCAGATTTTTTTTATTAATTCTTTGTTTACTTGATATATCAATAAATAAGAATTTTAAAATCTTCCACTGTGATGAATTATATGACAATAACTTAATGTAATTTAATTACTATTTTCATTATATTTCATAAGTTTATCAGGTAAATATGTTATATATTGTTATACCGTCCTAAAAAATTCTAACTTTTATAATGATGCATTATTCTTTACCTCTAATAAAGGTTTTTGTTTTAAAGTCTATTTTGTCTAATAATATTATAGCTACTGATTACTAATGATTAATATTTGCCTGGTATGATGTCCTTTAGACATCAAAATTTTCAGTTTAACTGGCTTTTTTTCTTTAAACCAAGATGTAGCAATGCCTTTTTAGTTTTTTTTGGAAACGAAGTCTCTCTCTGTCACTCTCGGTAGAGTGAAGTGGCATCATGGTAGGTCACTGCAGCTTCAAACTCCTGGGCTCAAGTGATCCTCCTGCCTCAGCCTACTGAGTAGATGGGACTACAGGAGCACACCATGCCGACTGGCCAATGTTTCTATTTTTAGTAGAGATGGGGTCTTCCTCTTGCTCAGGCTGCTCTCAAACTCCTGAGCTCAACCAATCCTCCCACCTTGGCCTCCCAAGTGCTAATAGCAATCTTTTTTAAATTCTTTCTGTCAATATTCAAATTCTAAGCAGATAATCTATTTACACTCTATTTTATGATTGATAAATTTATATTAGTTTCTACAATCTTGCTTTTTTTTAAGATGGTTTTTCAGAGATTTAGGTTCACAGCAAAATTGAGAGGAAGGTGAGAGATTGCCCATATACCCCAGGTCCCACACATGCATAGCCTCCTTTGTTATCAACATCCCCTACCAGAGTGGTACATTTGTTACAATTGATGACCTACACTGACACATCATTATCATTCAAAGTCCATAGTTTACATAGGGTTCAATCTTCATGAACCCCATATTCTATGGGTTCAGACAATGTGTGACATGTATCCACCATTATAGTATCATACAGAGTATCCTCACTGTACTAAAAAATCCTTCATGTTCTACCTATTCATCCTTCACTCCCCACTGACCCAAGGTTATTGCAAAACCCAAGATGATCTAAATTTTCTCACGTTAACTTCTAGGAATTCTGTTGTCGTTGCTGTTGTTATATTTTACAGTTACATCTATGATCCATTTTGAGTTAATTTTTGTGAAGGGTATAAGGTCTGTGTCTAGATTCATGTTTTACATTTGGATATTCAGTTGTTCCAGCATCATTTGTTAAAAAGATTATCTTTTATCCATTGTATTGTGTATGTTCTTCTAGCCAGTTGACTATTTTTATGTGGTTTATTTCTGGACTCTCTGTTTTGTTCCACTGATCTATTTGTCTATTTCATTAATATGACACTGTCTTGATTAGTGTAGGTTTATAGTATCTCTTGAAGTTGGACAGTGTCAGTCCTCCAACTTTCTTCTTCTTCAACATTGTGTTGGCTATTCAGGGCCTTTTGTCTCTACATATAAACTGTAAAATCAAACTTGCTGGAATGTGGTTGGGATTGCAAAGAATCTATGGTTTTGTTTAGGAAGAACTGATATCTTAACAATATTGAAGCTTTTGATCAATGAACATGAAATATTTTTCCTTTTATTTACTTCTTTTTGTTATTTTTCATCATAGTTTTCTAGTTTTCTTCACATAGATCTTCTATATATTTTGTTAGATTTGTACCTAAGTATTTCATTTTGAGGAGTGCTAGTGTAAATGGTTATTATGTTTTAAATTTCAAATTACACTTATTAATTGCTGGTATTGAAAGCTATTGACTTTTGTACACTAATCTTGTGTCCCAAAACCTTGCTATATTTGTGTATTAGCACCTAGAATTGTTTTATTGATATTTTCAGTTTTTCTACATTGACAATCACGCTATCTGTGAAAAAGGTTGATTTCTTCCTTCCTAGTAAATGATTAGCTAGGAATTTCAATATGAAGTTGAGAAGGTGTGCTATAAGGTTTTAAAATAGATATTCTTTATCAAATTGAGGAAGTTACTCTTTCTACTATAATGAGAGTTTTTTAAATGAATAAATGTTGTGTTTTGTCAAATTCTTCTTCTGTATATACTGATATGATCACATGATTTTTCTTTTTAGCCTTTGATGTGATTGATTACAATAATTGATTTTTAACTATTGAAATAGCCTTGCACACCTGGAATGAATCCTACTTGGTCACGGTGTATATATAATTCTTTTTTTTCTTCCTAAATTTTTATTGGGGGAGAACTACAAAACATTTACAGTACAATGTTTGCAGTCACAATTTGTAGTGAGCTGATTTCCCCAAATATATTACCACTGGAGTTGACTTATCTTGTTACATTCAAAAACCTACTCTGTCAAAGTAGTCCATAAAGTACATACATAGGACTCCAACTGTATCTACGTACAATCAACACCTCATTTTAAGTGTACAATTGAATGATTTTCAGTGAATTTACCAAGGTGTACACTTAATCAAATGAATCAGTTTTTGAGGAATTCCTTTCCCCTATTGAGACCCCTAATTCCACTCCCCAACTACTTTTCAAGCATATCCCACCCCTCCACAGTGACCGCCCCACGTTGCTCAGACTTGGGTCTATCCCCCACCCCCCAATTCCCCAGTGTTCGCTCCCACCCTTTAAGCACCATAGTGTTAATCAGTCAATACCAATTTGATGGTGAGTACAAGTGGGACCCATTCTTCAGGTCTTGTGTCACCTCACTATGAATAATGGGCTCAAGCTTAATCCAGGATAATACAAGAGGTTCTAACTCACTGTCATTTCTTAAAATTGAGTAATATTCCATTGTGAACAAATACCAGATTTTAACAATCCACTCATGCTCACTGTGGAGGGGTGGGATATGCTTGAAAAGTAGTTGGGGAGCGGAATTAGGGGTCTCAATAGGGGAAAGGAATTACTCAAAAATCGATTCATGTGATTAATTGTACACCTTGGTAAATTCACTGAAAATCATTTAATCATACACTTAAAATGGAGTGTTGGTTGTACATACATCAGATAACATTTTGAGTAGAGCTGATATTGATTTCAAATTTCATAATCAGAATGATAATGATTGAGATACACAAATCATTTTATATTATCATTTTTTCCACTAGAAGTATATTTTTTAATTAAAATCTGAAAACAAGTTTCATTTCTTTATTTTCATCTGCCTTATGAATGTTTATTTACCCCAATAGATTCAGTCTATATTTGCAAGTTTGTGTGTTTTCCTGTTTATTTTGGTGAAAACATGGAGGAGTGGAATTGAACTTTTTAATCAGATGCTGTTTTGAGCCAGAAGTGATTAAGTTTGGACGGGCAACATTGGTTCTGCACTTCAACAAATAGAAGCATATATTATGAAATGCAGGCAAATCTCACCACTTGGAGGAGAGTCTCCGCTACATTCAGTACTCCTGAACACATTTCGACTTACGCATTTCTTCACAGAGTTTGTTCCTTTGTGTTCCAGGTGTTGAACAGGAACACAAGCACGTGTGCAGAAAGAATATAGGTTCTCTACTGCTTGTGCCCGACACTACCTTCATACTGTGTAGTATGACAGAAGGGTGGACACGAGGCCCAAGGGAAAGGCAAGATAATCAGATAGGTGGCAGTGGGAAGTTTGCATCCATGGAGACATCTGTAGTTTAATATATTTTTAGTCTATTGCCTGGCCTTTTCTCTCACACTTGAAATAATCCAAAACCTCAGTAAATACATTTTAATATGTAAACTATAATAAGCAGAAATGGGTTTTAAAAGGCTTAATGATGCTTAAACTAATTATTTAGAAGTGCAAATTTCCACATTTATCCGAGATCATCAAGCCTCCAGCAATGACTGATTGGGCAACCTATGTGCAATGCCATTTAAATGTAATAACTTGAGAATATTCAGTGAAATATGGCCTTTTTCCTTTGCAGTCTATAATTAAAATGTCAATTTTATCTGAGCAATCTATGTAAATTTACATTTAGAATGAGCAAATTAAGTTTTTATTATAGCCTGGAGTATTTATTGTTCTCTTTTATGTTTGGGCATTTTTAAAGGAAAGAGAAAGAGCATTAAACCTGAAAAGCACCTGAAAAATGACCATTGCAATTGGTAATAATGTAGAAAGTGTAACTTTGTCAGGTGACCTATATGGGTTATTCAAAGCCATCACAATATTAGATGTGAGGTGGCTCATTTAAACATGGGAAAGCCAATAGCACTCTGAGTGAATATGCTTTTCCAATGGTCATAATTTACATGCTCTAAAGGCACCATCTGAGAAAATGTGTTAGTGTGCACTATAGACGAGTAGTCAGAAGATAAAAATCAGCACAGGTTTTCAAAGTAACTCTGTCTTCCTATTTAAGGGTATTTTGCTAGTCACAGCAGCTGGGAAAAGTCATTAAGTTACTGGAAATGAGCCTAGCTTTGCCTTTATTATCAGCGCTGTGATAAAGCCTCGTGGACTGCATGAGAGGACTGTTAAAGAAAGGGCTGTGTGGCAGTCATTTTTTATAGAGTCGCCGTATTTTTGTAATAACAAATGTAGTTATAAAACACAAGATGTTTTTCATTTCCAAACTGGTTGGGGGGAGAGTCTTGGAAAGGGAGGGAATTCATGTTTGGTGCAATTTGCATATCGTGGGAAGATGCTTTACATATTTACGCTCTCCCTTCTCGTGTGGTGCTAGTTGCCGGGTGATGTTGCTGCCAAGTGTCTTTTGCCCCATTGCAGGATTAAGTGGCTATGGTGGTGTAGACAGAGGGCAGGACCTTAGATGCAAGCTTAACCACTTTCCCCACAACGCAGCAGTGCATTCCTGGGAGAGCAGGGATTTGGGAATCAAAAGGGTGCTATGTGCAAAGTGTTTCACATTATTATTCTTATTCTACAAATGCTGAGATTGAAGTGAAGGGTATTTTATAATGCCTATATACAATTAGTTAATGAGGAGTAGACACGGATTCAAATCCAGACCCCTCGATTCTGAAGTCTATGTTTATGGCACTGGCCCACATGTACCTCGCTTTCCACCTCCATGGCTGTCTTCACCTCTCCCTGCTGTCCTCCTTCCAAGAGTGAAACATTTCAACAGAGTTATTAATGTCACTAACTATGAAGCCTTCATGTTACAAGTGAATCATCATGTGATTCTGACAGACAGCCTTTTTGTCGACATCCGCTCCATTCCACCTAAACACCTATGGAAAACTTCCCTCTGCTGCTCCCGAGGGTTCAGCAGGGCTGAGTGGAGAACTTGCTGTCCAGTTCTGCTCCGAGGGAGTAGGCTGCTCAGTCCTCTGAGTTCTCTCTCCAGTAATGTCCAGTAATGTCAGTAGGAGTGAGCAGGTTGCTTATTCAGTGAAAATGAGAAGTGCTCCAACTTTTCTGGAAAAATAGTATCAGATGGTTGAGCAGAGAGCTAATCTTCCATGCCCTGCCTAGTGGAAGCAAGGCAGGTTTTGACTCACCTGCTGAAGTGGTGCCAGAGGGGCTGAGTGGGGAGCTGGTATTCCACCCATGCTTGGCAGAAGCAAACTGTGCTCTGATTCTCCCACCAGGTTAGTGTCAACAGAGTCCAGTGGGATTCTCAGCTTCCACCTTACCTGGCAGCAACAAGATTAACACAGCAGTGCAAGGCAAGACTATTCACCACGAGGATCACCCCACCTCCCGCAGAGCCGTAGAGATCAGGGGTAGCTGAACCCCCACACTCAGCCAGTAGCAATGAGACTGAGTGTGCAATGTGACACAGGGCTAAACACACTGCATCCCCTTCACCCTCTGAGGTTAGCAGAGCTCAGTAAAAAGTTGCTTCAGCCTCACTCAGCAATCAAGAGATGGAAAAGAAGGTCCCCACATTCAGGCTGCTAGGAGGACCACTTCCACCTCTCCTGTTTTCTGGAATTGGTGGGGAGCTTAGGTTTTGTCCCCACCATGCAGCAACAAGGAAATATGAGTCAGCCTATGATGTCCCCTTCCTTGGTGTTAATGGGGCCCAGGGAGAAGATTAACATGCACCCTCTCATCAGCAAGGAGGCCGTGCAAGGCAGTGCCCCACTCCCGTTTAGGTGGTTTTGGACAGTAGAAAGCTGCACACATACAACCAACCACACATTCATACCAAACCACAGCAGGAGGACCGTCTGCCAGAGATTAAATAAGATCTAGATTTATATAATGTCCAAAAAATATCCAAGATACAATTTAAAAAAAATCTTGCTATACCAAAAAGCAGGTGAATCATAATTTTAATTAGGAAAAAAATCTAAAAAGATCTTAACACTGAGATGAGTCAGATGTTGGAGTATTCTGACAAAGATTTTAAAGCAGCCCTCATCAAAGTGCTTTAACAAACAATTATACATTCTCTTGAAACAAATAAAAAGTACAAAAATTGAACAAAAATTATTTTAAAATGCAGAGATGGAAACACTATATAATTCAGAGGTAGTAATTATAAGATTAAGCAACATCTACATGGATGAACATGTAAAAGTTTTGAGGAAAATCACAGATTTTTCCAAATTATACTGAGAACTGACTTCTTAACATAAAGAAGCCAGAAGGCAATGAAATAATATTTTAAAGTGTAGAAAAAAATGTCTGCCATTCTAGAAGTCTGTACCAGGTGAAAATATATCTCAAGAATGAAGGTTAAGCAAAAATCACTTTTAAAAAAGCAAAAGCTAATAGACTTTATCACCTGCAAAACTTACACTACAAGACACACTAAAAGGTAATTTTGAGGCAAGGAATATCATCCCTGACAGAATCTTGCCTAGTTGATGGTTAATTTTATGCACCACCTTGACTGAGCCACAGGGTATCCAGATACTTGGTCAAACATTATTCTGCATACTTCTGCGAGGGTGTTTTTGAGTGAGATAATCATCTGAATCTGTAGACGGAGCAAAGCATATTGCCGCCCTGACGTGGGTGGCCCCCATCCAGTCACTTGAAGGCCTGAATAGCATAAGAATGTCACCCTTCCACCAGTAAAAGGGAGTTCCTCCTGTCTGATTGTCTTGAACTGATTGTCAAGACTGCGTAAGTCTTGTTTTCAGACTCCAGCATTGAAACATGGGCTCTGAAACATGGGCTCTTCTTGGTCTTGAGCCTGCAGTCTTTCGGGCTAGAGCGTCACCATCTGCTCTCCTGGGTCTGCAGCTAGCTGACTGTATATCCTGGGACTTCTCAGGCTGTAAAATAACATGGGCCAACTTCTTATGATAAATCTGTCTATCTATCCATGTCTCTATCTATTTATCTCCTATTGGTTTGTTTCTCTGGAGAACTGTGGTTGACAGAGATGTACAGAAAAGAATGGAGAACAATGAAAAGACAATGTGTGACTGAGTTTTCAAGTCCAAACGTGTAAGTATCAGACTTAGAAATATTGTGATACTTAATACTGAATTTTTTTAATGTAAGGTCAAGAAAATTTTATATTACTATAAAACATAATATGCACATGCTATGAATAAAATATCCACAAAATGATAAAAAGGGTGTATTTAACTTCAAAAGACACAAATTGAACAAGTAAAAAGCTGAGCAAACTGAAAAATCAACAACTCTTCTTAGATTCATTAAGTGAGCACACAGGATAAAAGGCTGTCCCAAAGACTGAAGGGACAGGCAGCCACAGGGAGCCACAACTCAACTGCAGCAGGAATCTGTGAGCATAAGCCCCAGGGCTGAGAGCACCAGGGACCGATGAATTACTGGAAACGATGTGGCCAGATCTGGGATTTGAAACTCTGAAGAGCCCAGCCCAGGATGTCCCCGCCTTTGTCAGTCTTATCCACAGGAGGCCTACCAGGACCTCGCAGCAAATACCTAGGAAAAATTATCTCTGGGAGAGAAAAAAGGAGCCATTTTTAAATACTCCAGAACATTTTCTTCTTCTTAACAAGGCCTGCGCTCAGGAGAAAATATTTCCCCAGAGCTTAACTGGCTGGTGGAAGGGAAACGTCGGAATCCAGCCCTGTCCAGGTCTCCTGTCCCACTTTAAGGAGGACACAAACTGAGACTCCTGTACGAGGGTCGCAGTCCGGGGCCACAGGCTCACCAAAGTCTGAGACCTAATCCCTAGTCATAGCACTGTAGACAGCTTTTCCTACCCCACAACTTAAGGCTTTTGTGCTACAGGCCCTTGTACCCAACATATCATGTCTGACTATCAAGGAAAAAACCATAAGTCATACTAAAGAGTAAATTTAAAAAAACAGTTTTAATAGATTGAACAAGCATCACAACCACAGTCGATATGGCTGGAATGTTGGAGTTATGAGACCAGGAATTTTTAAAAACTATAATGTAAAAATTAGACAACATGCAAAACAGATGGATAACATAAGCAGAGAGATGAAAATTCTAAAAAAAAAAAATTGCTTTGAGTTCAAAAGCACTGTAGAAAAATGAAGAATTCCTCTGATGGGTGCTCTAGTAGACTGGTCACAGCTGAAGAGTAAATCATGGAGCTTGAGGTTATTACAAGAATCTCTCAGCTGGAGGTTAGTCCAAAACTGGCATGCAGACATAAAAACAAAACAGAGAAAAAACAGACCAAAATATCCAAGAACTGTGGTATAACAGCAAAAGTTGTAACATACACACAACTGGGATACAGGATAAACAGAGAAAGGAATAGAAGCAATATTAGGAGAAATAATGACTGAAAAATTTCCCCAATTTAATATCAGACACCAAAACACCAAACCACTAAGCAGGATAAATGTCAACAAACTGCACCTATATATATCATATTCAAACTTCAGAAAACAAAGACTAAGAAAAAAGTCTTGAAAGAAGCCAGAGGAAAATGAACACCTTATCTGTACAGGAGCAATCTGACATCTTCCCAGAAATGATGCAAGCAAGCAGAGTGGACTGAAATATTTTAAGCATTGAGAGAAAAATAAAATTATTTGCCTTGCAAAATTATTCTTCGATAGTGAAAGAGAAACACTTTCTCGGACAAACAAAAACTGAGGGAATTTGTGGCCAGCAGACCTGTCTTATAAGAAATGTTAAAAAGTTCTTCAGATAGGAGGAAAATGATATAGGTCCGAAACTCAGACCTGCATGAAGAAAGGAAGAGTGTCAGAGAATGAAATAAGAGAATGCAAAAGGAAAACTTTTATTCTTCTTACTCTTAATGGATCTAAAGATGAGAGTTTGTTCAAAATGATGTCAATAATTTATTTGATTTCATATACATATGTTTGTGTGTAAAGGAAATGAATGACAAACATCATGAAGGTGGGCAAAGGAAGAAAATAGGCATATTTTGTTATAATAAGGTACTTGCACTAGCTGTAAAGTGGTATAGAGTTATTTGAAAGTGGACTTGGATCAGTTGTGAATGTATCTGGCAAACACTAGGGCAACCAGTATACAGGGCAACAAAAAGAAAACCATTATGGGAGCAATTATGGGAGGTGTAATTCTAGCTGTATCAGTAATCATATCAAACATTAATGGTCTAAATATATTAATCATAAGGCAGAGTGGATTGAAAAACAAGATTCAATTATATGTTGTCTGTATAGGAAACTATATATGTAAGGACACATATGGATTGAAAATAAATAAAGAAAGATATACCATGCTAATACTTATAAAAAGAAAGTGGGAGTAGCTATATTAATTTCAGATGGAGAAGACTTTATAGCAAAGGATATTATTTGTTAAGGATAAAGATGGGCATTACATAATAATAAAGGGTAAATATTTCCAAGAAGATGTAACAATCCTTAATGTGCATGTGCCTGAAAACAGAACATCAAAATGCATGGACAAAAACTGATAGAACTGCAATAAGAAATAGATGAATCCACAATCATACCTGGAGACTTCAACACCCCTCTACCAAAAATGGACGTATTCAGCAGACAGAAAATCAGTACAGATGTTTTTGAACTCAACATCAGCATCAATGACTGGTTATGATTGACATCTGTCTACAAACTATTTCATCTGGAAACAGAAGATTACACATTATTCTCAAACTCACGTAGAACATTCACTAAAATAGACCATGTTCTGTGGCACAAAAGACAGCTCAGACAATTAAAAATTATAAAAACCATAAAAAATTCTACTCTCAGACCACAGTGAAATTTAACTAGAAATTAATAGCAGAAAGGCAGCTGGAAAATCCTCAAATACTTGCATATTATAAAATACACTTCTCAGCAACACTTGGGTTAAAAAATAAGTATTTTGAAATAAGTGGAAATGAAAATAAAACCAAATTTTGTGGGATGTAGCAAAAGCAGTGCTTACAGAGAATTTTATTTATTTAGTAAAGATGCTAAAGAAAGATCTACAAGATTCAAGGATCTTAAATCAATATCTAAGTTTCCACCTTAGCAAACTAGAAAAAGAAGAATAAATTAAATCCAAAGTAAGCAGCAGAAGGGAAATTATTAAAAGGATAATAAAGGAAACTATGAGCATGCACATGAACATGAATTTCCGTTCAGTTTTGCTATTTGTGAACCTAAAACTACTCTAAAAATAAATTTTATAAATTAAAGAAAAATCACATACATTTAGCAATCTAGAATAGATAGGAATTTCCTTTAATGGATAAACAGTATTAAAAAAATACTAATAATAAGCACAATAATTACAGGAGAAATGTTAAAAGTATTCCTTTAGAGATAGTCAGCCCTCATAAAGAAGCTATCTTTCCACTCCTTTTATTCAAGGAGGCAAAAAAAAAAAAAAAAAGAAATGAAAACTAAAATTAGTATGAATAACAACTGCCATTATTGTCCAATGATATGATTATTTATGTAGGAAATTTATAAGATTAGATAAATTGCTGTTGTTTAAAATGAGTGGTCAGTCTATATTCTTCCAGGACAACTCACTCACTTCTTTTATTAACTAGGACTGTACTTCTCTAATTCTAATTGAAATTGTGTTTAATGAGAAACCAGAAGAGAATACTTATTTTCAACAGCTGCGGTGTTTAAGCCCCACCTCAACCTTTGTGGTTAACCAATGTCCACAACCACCTTTCTTCTCAAACATAATACAAAGTCATTCTAACCCCAAAGACAAAAACTCTTAAGTCTCATTTACATACTGCATATAGCTTGAAATACAACATTCCTGGATAATAGGGGCCCTTTCTTTCCATTATTGAGGAAGTCAAATCACTAATCCTTTTCATAGTAATTTACTGTTTCCTCTGATAGACATGTGGTAAGATTGACTTTTCTCACTCAAACTCACTGTGACTGATGGCATTTGAGGAGATGTTACATGTGTCCCTTCTGAGTTAAGGCCTGAAGAGCCAGCACATGTTTCCCCATGCACTCCTACCCCTTTTCCCCCTAAAACAGAAGGGACGCTCAGGAGGGTGTTTAGTGCATCTACTTGGGTCTAAAAGGAAGATGACATGGAGCAGAGTTCCCTGCTGGTTGCACTGGGTATATAACAACAAAAATAAATCAGTTGTTTTTTTCTTGCTGATTTGCTTGAGTTCTTTGTAGATTCTGGTTATTAGCCCTTTATCATATGTATAGCTTGTGAATATTTTCTCCCATCCTGTAGGTTGTCTATATGCTCTGTTGACTGTTTCCTTAGCTGTGCAGAAGCCTTTTGGTTTAATCAAATTCCATTTATTTATTTTTGTTGTTATGATTGCCACTGGGGTATTTTTTATGCATTTTTGCCTAGGCCAATAACTATTAATAGAATAGAATAGAATAACTATTAATAGAATAGTGTTTAGAATTCTTATGGTTTCATGCCTTACGACTTAAGTCTTTTATCCATCTTGAATTAAGTTTTGTGAGTGTTGAGAGATAGGGATCCTGTTTCATTCTTCTGCATGTGGCTATCTAATTTTTCCATCACCATTTATTGAATAGAGCTTCTTTTCCCCAGTGTGTGTTGTCTGTTTTGATAAAGATCAGCTGGCTGTAGGTAGGTGGTTTTACATCTGGGTTCTCTATTTTTCGTTCCGTCGGTCTGTGTCTCTATTTTTGTATCAACACCATGCTGTTATGGTTATTATATCCTTGTAGTATAGCTTGAAGTCTGATAAAGTGATGCCTTCCTGATAAAGTGATTTGTTCCTTTTGCTTAAGATTGCTTTGGCAATTTGGGCTCTTTTCTGGGTCCAAATGAAACATAGAATTATCTTCCCTAGGTCTATGAAGTATTACATTGTTATTTTTTTTATTTTATTTTTATTTTTTTTTTTTTGAGACAGAGTCTCACTCTGTTGCCCGGGCTGTAGAGTGCCGTGGCATCAGCCTAGCTCACAGCAACCTCACACTCCTGGGCTCAAGCGATCCTTCTGCCTCAGCCTCCCGAGTAGCTGGGACTACAGGCATGCGCCACCATGCCTGGCTAATTTTTTTTTTACATATATTTTTAGTTGTCCAATTATTTCTTTCTATTTATAGTAGAGATGGGGTCTCGCTCTTGCTCAGGCTGGTCTTGAACTCCTGACCTTGAGCGATCTGCCCGCCTCGGCCTCCCAGAGTGCTAGGATTACAGGCGTGAGCCACCGCGCCCGGCCCTACATTGTTATTTTGATAGGGATTGCATTGAATCTGTAAATCACTTGGGGTAGTATGGACATTTTAACAATGTTGATTCTGTCAATCCGTGAGTATAATATGTTTTTACATATGTTTGTGTCATCTATGATTTTTTTCCCTCAATGTTTCATAGTTGTCCTTGTAGAGCTGTTTCACCTCCTTGGTTAAGTATATTCCTAGGTCTTTGTAGCTATTTTGAATGGTATTGAGTCTTTGATTTGCTTTCAGCTTAACTGTTATTGGTGTATAGAAATGTTACTGATTTACGTACATTGATTCTTTAACCTGAGACTTTGCTGAATTTATTTATCAATTCCAGGAGTCTCTTGGTGGAATCTTTGGGGTTTTCTAGGTACAAGGTCATGTCATCAGTAAAGAGTGATGGTTTTACTTCCTCTTTCCCAATTTGGATATCCTTTATTTCTTTCTCTTATCTGATTACTCTGGCTAGGACTTCCAGCACTATATTGAATAGAGTGGTGACAATGGGCACCCTTGTCTTGTTCCAGTTCT
The DNA here is from genome assembly GCA_963574885.1 of Lepilemur ruficaudatus. Taxonomy (NCBI): domain Eukaryota; kingdom Metazoa; phylum Chordata; class Mammalia; order Primates; family Lepilemuridae; genus Lepilemur; species Lepilemur ruficaudatus. The sequence continues at coordinate 5,102 of CAUYRT010086698.1, read as the reverse complement.
TAGGGGAATGTTTTCAACTTTTCCCCATTCAGTATGATCTTGGCTGTGGATTTTTCATATACGGACTTTTATAATTTTGAGGTATGTTCCTTCTACACCTAGTTTGTTGAAGGTTTTTATCGTGAAAGAGTGCTGAATTTTGTTGAATGCTTTTTCTGCATCTATTGAGATAATCATATGGTAGGTAAAAGAAAAGAACAGAAGCTTTTCAAAAGAAGATAGACAAATGGCCAAAAAACATGAAAAATGTTCAATGTCACTGATTGTCAGGGATATGCAAATTAAAACCACAATGAGATATCATCTTACCTCAGTGAGAATGGCTTTTATTAAAAAGCCTCCAAACAGTAGATGTTCATATGGATGCAGAGAGAAAGGGACACTTACACACTGTTGGTGGGACTGCAAATTAGTATAACATCTATGGAAACAGTAGGGAATTTCCTCAAAGAACTGAAAGTAGACCAATTATTCTATCTAGCAATCCCACTATCTACCCAAGGAAAAAAATGTCTTTCTAACCAAGAGACACCAGCACTCAAATTACTGTAACACAATTCACAATTGCAAAGATATGGAAGCAAGCCAATTGCCCATCAACTCATGAGTGGATTAATAAAACGTGGTGTATGTATACCATGGAGTACTACTAAGCCACAAAAAGGATGAAATAATGCCTTTTGCAACAATTTGGATGGAACTAGAAACCATGCTCCTAAGTGAAGTATCTCAGGATTGGAAAAACAAACACCACATGTACTCATTATTAACTTGGAACTAACCAATGTGTGCATACATGCAGAGGGAAGTAAAATTCAGTGGAAATCAAGCAGGGGGGAGAGAGAAAGAGGGGAGAGGCAAAAACTTATCTAATGGGTGCAATGAACACTATTTTGGTGATGGGTACACCTATCACCATGGCTTAAGCATTATAAAAATGATCCATGTAACCCAAAACATTTGTACCCCCTTAATATTTTGAAATTGAAAAACAAGAAATAATTTGTGTTGTTTTTTAGCCACAGAGTTTTGGGAAATTTTTTGTTACCTGATTAATTTAAAAGTTGGTTTTTGAAAACTTGTGTTCCAATAATAGAAACCTGTTATAACATATGAGGTTCAGGCTTCAAGCTTAGTCGCAGGTGATGAAGAAAATTATACTAGAGGTTGGTCTGATGGTGATCCTTTTCTGCAGAGGAAAATATTTGCTAAAACTCTTCCCTATAATATCTTGGAAGGAAGATAATATAACTCCATTGATTCATATCTTTAAAGTAAGAGATTGAATAAACAATATACATGGTGTGAGTTGATTACTATAAGTTGCAATTGAAAAGAAACATAATAAATGAGCTCAGAGGAGAGAAATCTGGTTTGTAAGAAAGACTGAAGAGGAATAGGGCAAGTCAAATGTGCAGAATTACAGGACACCACATGGCAATTATTGCTTAAGTCCTAACTTATAAAAAAAAAAAAAAAACTAAGGACAGTGTTGTGTGGCAAAGGCTAATTAAAAAAAAAATAGTTTTTTAGTCCAAGATGGAGTAGTTTCATTTCTCCCAAGTCTTCCCCCTTACAAATAAAAACTCCCTGAAGATAGTGCAATAAGCCACCACAGAAAGACTCTGAAAAGTGGGGAGAAGAAGGCCTGAGGGTCTTGGGTTCTGAGAAATGGCCTACTGGTGTTTCTTGGGTTTCCTATTCACCTCGCAGGTATCTCACACAAGGTGCTGCCAAAGTTTCCAACCTGGAACAGCCAACAGACACATACAAACAATGTTCCAAGAAAGCCTGTTCCTCTATCCAAAGGATTGGGAAAACGGTGAAATAAAAGAACAGAAATCTTTTTTGGCAATATCTAATTAACTCAAACCAAACGCCAATGGAGGGGAAAAACTATCCTTGCTGAAGTTTTTGACTAAATGGAGAGCTGAGTTTTCACTTGAGGCCTGTGTCCCATAGAATAGTTGGCAGGTAATTCTTTCACATAGTGGTATCTATAGCACCCAACAGAAAGATGAACCTCAGCTGAAAGATGAAAAGAGAAATAGACAAATCTACACTAATATTTAGGGGCTTCTCATAATTTGAAGGAACCACTAAACAGGAAGCTAGCAAGGATATAGAACATTTGAGCAATAGAGTCAGCCAATAAGGTATTAACACACATATAGGATAGTCCACCCAGCCACAGCAGTACATACTTTTTATAAAGTCTGTGGAACATTTATCAAGCTAAATCATACCCTGTTCCACAAAAACTTTCAAAACACCAGATATCACACAGATTATGTTCTGTGGTTATAATAGAATCGATCTAGAAATCAATAATAGGAAAAAATGAACAGCAAAATCTTAACACTTGAAATTAACCAACACACATCCAAATTGTCCATAGGTTAAAGAAAAAATTCTCAAAGGAATTTTGAAAAAACAGAACTTAATGAAAATGAAAATACATTATATCACATATATGGGAAGTAGCCATAGTTGTTTTGAGAGGGATTCTTATAGCACTAAGCGCTTACATTAAAAAAAGAAATGTCTCAAATCAATAATCTACATTCTACACATGAGAAAATTGAAAAAGAAAAGCAAAATAAAGCCATATAAAGCAGAAGGGTTAAAAATGAATGCTGGTAGAAGTAATTAATTTTTATAAAAGAGGAAAACAATTGAGAAAATCAGTATTACAAAAGTTGTTTTTTCAGTATAATTGATAAAACTCTAGCAAGACTAACAAATACAAAAAATGAGTAGAGAAACCATCATTTTCATAAATGAAATATGAGATACTGCTACAGATCCTACTGTTATCAAAAAAATGAGGATACTATAAATACCTTTATGTAATAAATTTGACAACTTAATAGAAATACATAGACCAATTCCTTGAAACCACAAAATACCAAAACTAGCCAAGAAAACTGGCAATCCGAATAGTCTTATCAACAGGCTGAAAAGCGAAGATCATGTAAGTATATCTATTAATGTTGAAAGTTATTCACAAAATCCAAAACCCAACCATAATAAAATGAAATAAAAATTCTCAATGTGCTAGAAAAATGGATTTCCTTAACATAAAAGAATCTAAAAAACTATAGAAAATATGATTAACAATGAAAGACAATGTTTTCCCATAAGAGTAGAAAAAAGAAAAGGAGGTGTGTTTTTAGCACTATCTCTCAACATAGTACTGAAATTCTTGCTAGCATGCTAAGGCAAGAAAAAAAGTTATATAGACTGGAAAGGAAAAAACAAAATTGTCTTCATTTGTAGATAACATTATTTTCTACATAAAAAGCTTCAAGAGGTCTACTAAAAAATTCCTGTAACTAATAAGAAAATTAATAAGTTTATTGGCTACAAACTTAACACATGAAAAGAAATGACAACTCTATATATAAATAGCAAACATGTGGCAACTGAAATAAAAAGACAATATCACTTTATAATTGTTCCCAAGAAAATGAAATACATAGGTATTTCATAAATACCTATAAATTCATACATACAGATAAATGTATCATGTCATTTATATTATTCATATATTTAATACTAAAAATTATAAACAACTAATGACGCAAATCACAGAAGACATAAATAAATGGTGAGACATACTGTTTTTATAAAGTTTAGAAAACAATGTAGTAAAGGTATCAATTCTCTCCAAATTGTCTATAAGTTTAATGCAATTATTATCAAAACTGTCGTATTTCACAAAACTAGAAAAAATAATTCTCTGCTTTGTCTGGAACCAGAAAAGAGCGCAAATTGTGAAAGCAATCATAAGCAAAAGGAACAAATCTGGAGGCATCACATTACCAGACTTCAAACTATACTACAAAGCTATGGTAACCAAAACAGCATTGTATTAGCACAAAAATAGAGACAGAGATCAATGAAACAGAACAGAAAACCCAGACATAAAACCATTCAAATACAGTAAACTGATCTTTGACAAAGCAGACAACAATATACACTGGGGATTAGAAGGCCTATTCAATAAATGGTGCTGGGACAACTGGATAGCCACATGCAGAAGAATGAAACACGATCCTTATCTCTTGCCATTCACAAAAATTAATTCAAGATGGATAAAAGACTTAAGTCATAAGGTAAGAACTCTAGAAGAAAATGTTGGAAAAACTCTTGTATTAATAGGCATAGAATTTATGAGAAAAACCCCAATGTCAATCACAGCAACAACAAAAATAAATAAATGGGACTTTATTAAATTAAAAAAAAAAACTTTGGTGCAGATAAGGGAATAATCAACAGAGCAAATAGACAACCTATGGAATGGGAGAAAATATTTTCAAGCTACACAGCTGTTAAAGGGCTCATAACCAGAATCTACAAAGAACTCAAGCAAATCAGCAAGAAAAAAAATCAAGCAACCCCATTAAAAAGTGGGCAAAACAGATCAAAACCACAAAGAGATATCACGTAAGTCCAGTGAGAATGGCTTTTATAAAAAAAGCCCCAAACAACAAATGTTAGTGTGGATACAGAGAGAGAAAAACACTCACATACTGCTGGTGGGACTACAAACTAGTACAGCCTCGATGCAGAGTAATATGGAGATACAGCAAAGAACTGAAAGTAGAACCACCATTTGATCCAATGATTCCACTACCGAAAATCTAACCGAAAGAAAAACAGACATTCTATAAAAGAGACATCTGCACTCGAATGTTTATAGCAACACAACTCACAATTGCAAAGATGTGGAAACAACCCAAGTGCCCATCAATACATGAGTGGATTATTAAAATGTGGTATATGTATATCGTGGAGTACCATTTAGCCATAAAAAATGATGAACTACCTATTGCATTATCCTGGATGGAGCTGGAGCTCATTCTTCTAAGTGAGGTATCACAAAAATGGAGACACAAACACCACATGTACTCACCATTAAATTGGTACTAATTGATCAACACTAATGTGCACATATGGGAAGTAACATTCATAGGGTGTTGGGAAGGTGGGAGGCAGGAGGAGGGGATGGGTAAATACACACTTAATGGATGTGGTGCGTGCTGTCTGGGGGATGGGCACACTTGTTGGACAGTACAAAGGCAATTTATGTAACCAAA
>CAUYRT010086695.1:0-16144 GCA_963574885.1 Lepilemur ruficaudatus | reverse complement strand
AATGATTGTGTTAATTTACACTCATAAGTTTCATTTCTCAGTCTATAGCTTAACTTTTTTCAAATGGTAACTGTTGTCATAGAAAAGCTTTATGTTCTAATGTGGTTTATTTATTTATTTATTAATTTTTTTTTTTTTTTTTAGATAGAGTCTCACTATGTTATCCTGGCTAGAATGCCATGGTGTCAGCCCAGCTCACAGCAACCTCAAACTCCCTGGCTCAGGCAATCCTCCTGCCTTAGTCTCCTGAGTAGCTGGGACTGCAGACATATGTCACCATGCCCAGCTAATTTTATATATTTATATATGTATTAGTTGTCCAGCTAATTTATTTTAATTTTTAGTAGAGATGGGGTCTTGCTCTTGCTCAGGCTGGTCTCGAACTCGCAAACATATATTTTTATATCTGAATTTCCAAATAAGACACTGCATAAGCTCACATGATTTTGGAGGAAGAAGAGAAGCACCAATAACACACTTTTTTTTTTTTGCTTACTATCATAGGAATTCTAACAGGATATCAGCCCCAAATTCACCTTGCTTGTATTTTGTAATAGTTGATTGGCACAGATATTATTTTGTAAGACCTATTCACATTTATAGCGTCTTAAGGCACTTAAAGACCTAGCTTCTCCTTTAAATATTCTCTAACAGATGGATTCCACTTTTACTTGTCCACAACAATTCTGATGTATTTACCTATCAACAGAAGAGCTGCATCCATCACTGCTGCACCATTCAGCATAGTAGCCATCAATATATCATGACCAGGACAATCAACAAAGGAAACATGTCTAACAATTGAGAAATAACAATCAGTTTTCAGATCAATTAATACTCAAACACACGAGTCGTAGACTTCTTAGGGTTAGACCACTTTAAAAGTAATGAATCTTGCTGCAAAGTAAAGTTGCTAGACAACTTGGTGTTTCCAGAATTTCAAAATGAGACTACCAGCAGAAATTAAAATGTCTAAACAGCAATAAAAAACAGATAAAGTCAGTTTGTGCAGATATAGTTATCCAAAGACAAGCTTCTAATAAGCCTAGAAGAACTATAAAATCCAAAGTGGAGAAGAAATAAACTTTACAGAATATACTAGAAATAACATTGATTTGAAAGCCAAAACCTAATGAATCATTACTGCTTTATTTGTCATCTGTATGTTTCATGTCTTTTGTCTATTTTCTAGTTGGATTATTTTTTACTATTCAGTGTTGGGAGTGTTTTATACATTATAGACTTTTGTCAAACATGATTTACAAGTTTTATTTATTGGGAATTAGCAGCTTGTCTTTTGTTCTTCTTACCAGGATCATTTGCAAAGCAATTATTTTTAATTTTGATAAAATGCAACTTACTAATTTTTTCCTTTTATAAATCACACTTTAACATCTAAAAATGCCTCACTAAGCCCTTGGTTCTAAAGATTTTCCCTTTTATTTTCTTCCAATGTTCTATAGTTTTATTTAATTTACTTGAGCTAATATTCAAAGGCATGCATATTTTAAGTATTTACTCAACATCAGAGCAAATGTAAATTTTAAGTAAATGTACAATAGAGGGGTATATTGTGAGTATAAAATGAGGTCTAAAAGTAGGCTCTCTTTTCAACTACGGACATTCAGTTGCTCTAATGCATTTTTGAAAAACCTATGTATGCTACCCTAAACTGCTTTTGTGCCTTTTTCAAAGATCAGTTGGACATATTTATGTGGTCTTCTTCTGGCTGCTCTATTCTGTGCCATTGATACACTCCTTTAGCAGTAACACAATCTTGATTACTGTAGCTATATAAGTGCTAACATTCGGTAGCCCAATTCCTCCTATTTTATTGTTTTTCAAAATTTTGCTATTCTAGCTCCTTTTACTTTTCAAAATAATTTTAGAATAATTTAATTTAAATGAACAAAATATCTTGCTGTGATTTTTGACAAGAACTGCACTAAGGGTCTATGTCTTTTGGCAATGCATGATTGTATATTAAATTGTTTTTGGAAAAAAATTAACTGTATAAACAGAATGGGAATTGTCATCGAAAAAAAGAATTTGCTAAAGAATCTCTAGCTCTCTTGAAAGGCTAAATGGAAATGGCCATCCTAACATAAATAAAATAAACAAACAACAAACAAAGCTACATTATGCATTCAAAACTGTTACCATTTTAAAAAACTGTATGCACATGATCTAAACTTTACTTGGATAACCCTAACAACCACGTAAGTTACTTGGTGGACATCAGTATTTTCTTTTGAAAAATCAGGACATACAATCATAATTCAAAAACTGATAAAGGACAAGCCAAAGTAATAAAAAGATTTAAGGATATGTTTCCTCTTTTCCTACCCCAAAAACAGACAATTTTAATTTGCAACTATAGTAATCTGTTATATCACCCTGCCAGAAAATACTGTTCAGAGTTTTTTTACCTACATTTTGTCAGAAATGCATCTGTATCAAGCTACAGTTTCAATCACTGTTTAAAATCTCCATTAAATATTTCAACAAGCATAAGACAAACAAAGTGCTTTGCACAAAAATATTACCTGACTAGTCTGAAGTTCCCTTTGGTCCCTGGAATGTCTGTAGGAAACTCATCAGGTGTACTACTTCCACAAGATCTATAACATTCTGGCCGAGGACAACTTGAGTCATCTAGTTTATAAATCTAGAATTTTCAATGAAAAGACAATCTGTCATCTGCATATTCAACAGTTAAAGTAAAATGATTTATACAATATACTATGTACCTTGGCATTTGCATATCCTAGCTTGATTGTAATATTTCTTTCCAGTTCATTTTTGAACCTGACAGTGTGAACACCAGAAATAGCTTTTACCACAGTGGATTTTCCATGAGCAACATGACCAATGGTACCTTCAAAAAACAACAAAAAAATGAATTTTCCATGTAACTAAGCATCTTGTGTAAAAACCATGTTCACTGTAATATGTTATTGAACTTATTAATCTCAAATAACATTCCTTTACTTAAAAGAAACATTACTGAAAGGAACACAAAATTCTGTATGCTAAGAAAAGTCCAGAATTCCCAAAGTGAGGTAAGTCAGTATGACTATTCCTCATACAAAAACAAGGAAGCCATGAAAACAATCCCAGTTTAATAACATTAATGCTATTAAGAACTGCATACCTTAGTCTCTCAGTATCTGTGATGGATTGGTTCTTGAAATTCCCAAAGATCCCAAATCCCAGGTAGCCTAAGTCTCTGATGCAAAATGGTGTAGTATTTGTATATAATCCATGCATATCCTCCCATTATTTAAAATCATCACTAGGCCGGTCACAGTGGCTCATGCCTGTAATCCTAGCATTCTGGGAGGCCGAGGTTGGTGGATCACTCAAGGTCAGGAGTTCAAAACCAGCCTGAGCAAGAGCTAGACCCCAGTCTCTACTATAAAACATGGAAACAAACTAATTGGTAAGTAAAAATACATAAAAAAAATTACGGCATGATGGCACATGCCTGTAGTCTCAGCTACTCAGTAGGCTGAGGCAGGAAGATCACTTGAGCTCAGGAGTTTGAGGTTGCTGTGAGGTAGGCTGATGCCATGGCACTCTAGCCCGGGCAACAGAGTGAGACTCTGTCTCAGAAAAAAAAACTCTCAATTACTTATAATTACTTACAAATGTTGTGTTGCTTAGGGAATAATGACACAAGAAAAAATTATGTACATGTTTAATATAGATAAAATTTTTTCCAAATATTTTTTGCTCCCAGGTTGGGCTGGTTGAATCCACAGATATGGAAGGCCAGCTGTATGTTTTATAACTTTTTAATAACTCTGAGTCTCAATAAGTTTTATTTTTTGTGGAAACCCTAAAATATCCAAAGTTTCCACTCACTCAAAATAACTTTCGGATTGCTAAGAATGTCAGTTAAGAAAATTATATACTCTAATAGCAGCGTATTTATCAAGTTAAGACCTTGACAAACACTGCTTGTAATTAGTCTATACAACATGCGTTTTCAAGTCTTCTGTAAACTCTTCCTACATATGCATAAAGTATGTTGCTTTTTTATGTATCTATGTGTTTCCGTCACACCTATTCTGTAAGATATAATTGGAGAGCATTCTTTCTGGTTCCCAAAAGATCTAGCAGATGCTTTATTCAGAAGAGCTCAAATCTGCACCTTAAATATCTGATTCTTAATATAATTCGGTTAATCACATAGGATGTGGTCCTCAATCCCCCAAAAGCCTGTTAGGGACCAGGCCCTCCACCCTTCTGTCCACTGTGGACAAATCGTCCTCCAGGAAACTTACGAAGGGGGCGGGGCGCACAGCTCTGCCTCCCAACGACCTTATCGCCTTCATCCTCTATCCTTTCTCACCCCTAGGCCTGTCCGTGGAAAAACTGTCTTCCATGAAACCAGACCCTGGTGCCAAAAAGGCTGGAGACCGCTGACAGAGGAGATTAAATTTTCCTGTCATAGAACAGTCAAGTCAGGAGTCCTGAACTGTAGTACTTTATGCAACCTGTTAGTCTTACCTATGTTAATTGTGGCTTGTCTGCTGATAACTTCGTGTGAAAGTGGAGTCAACCTGGTAACATCCTGCAATGAAATTTTATTTTAAACAATGCACGGGGGTAAAGCAGTTTGCTGTTTCCAGCTCTTTTCTATCTAATTTGGTTTCCGTTTATAAAACCTGCCTTTCCTGTAAAACCGGTGTTTATTTCAGAGACAGATTCTTTGGGATAGGGGCATCTAAATCTCTCCACACAGTGCTTACAAAAGAGAGGAGTACAAATCTTCACTGCCCACAAACATGAGTCTAAGGTCCAGTTCTTGGAGGCACAATACTGAGAGAGTAAACTGTTGCTTCCCATGACCTACCAGAGATACAGACTTAGATTGTTTTACAGACATCTCTTTCCTAGACCTTCAGAGATTAAAACCTTAATGTGATTTAACCGAAAGATTGCAGACGAAACCTTCAAAGACTCAGAATACCACAATCGGACAACCCCATTTCCCTGTGGCTCGCTGGCCGGCTGAGGTAGACGGGATGCAAGGAAGTAAGTAAAGGCGCTCGGCTCCGCTGTTTCCTCCCAACTTATGCTCCCGACAGCCCAGCACCGACTCCAGGGAGGCTCCGTCATTCCTACTTTCGAGCTCAGGCTGCATCCTCCCAAAACAAAGCCTCACCAAGGTAGAAAGATCTTGTCGCGAAAGATGGGGCTGCCCTAGAGTCACTCCGGCCTCGGGCCCAGCCATGTTGCCCAGAAAAGAAAGAAGTAGCCCGGTTACCGCCTGACCATATGCAGGCCCCCTGGAGCCTGTCAGGGAAGCGGAAGCTGAAAGACCAACTAGGGCCCGGGCCTGGAGAGTGGTGCAGCAGTGGCCTCACTGCGTGGGCTTCTCTCCACTTGGATTTGTACAGTGCTCGCCGGCAGGCTCACTACACACATAACGCAAACATAACAGTTTCGGGGTCTACTGCCCAAACCTATTAGATATTTTTGTACAGGCAACGCTGAGGACAGTCCCACAAAAAGGTCCCTGCAAGGCGGGTGATGCAACCTGCTCGTGGAAGCCATTTCCGTTTCCTGTGGCGTTAGTGGAAGCAATTTCTTGGAACGTGAGCATTGTATCTTTAATGGAGAACAGTGAGAAAGAAAGTCTTCTCCCCTCCACCTCCTACTTTCCCTACCTTCCTATTTAATTTTCATTCATTCGTTGAGAACAGGGGCTCGCTCTGTTGCCCGGGCTAGAGTGCAGTGGTCAGCCTGGCTCACAGTAACCTGAGACTCCAGGACTCAGGCAATCCTTCTGCCTCAGCCTCCCAAAGTACTAGGAGTTGCGTAATTTCATAAGGATCCCAAGCAATATGAGCTTACGGTGAGAGCCTACCTGTGATTGGCTTTTTGGGCAGGACGAGGCTGGTTCTGAGCTAGCCACACTCCGGATGCCAAGTGGCCCCTGTTACGAGGGGAGGGCGCCCTCTCGTGGAAGTTGGGTGGATGGCTGAGCGGCGCTGGGAGGCAAACACAAAGCCCTCAGGTTGCTCCCGTAGTAGTATCTGGCTCCAGTGGTAAGCCGTAACGCCATGGTAGTCTTATATGAATTTGGCATGCGGTAGAAGCTATTTAAGATGTTTCAATAAAGCAAATTTAAGAAAACCTACTTCTTTGAAGAAGATTTATCAATAAGTTGGTATTTTAATTTAAACAAATTTTGGATAAGGGTAACTACTGTATGAAATATTGATTTTATTTAATCCTCACAACAATCCATTAAAGTACAGTCCTATTTTACAGACGGGCATTTGAGTTCCACAAAGTTTAGTTTGGCAAAGTCCCTCAGCTTGTAGCTAGTGAAGGTGGAATTCATAATGCTTGTGCTGTGCTATTTCACTTTGCTTCAGCACACTTAAACTCATCAAATCAATGCTACTTCTGCTTTCCAAGTCACTTTGTCATATTTATGCTGTTCTTGGTAATCAAAAATAACTTATCTGGATTCTAATGAATCCCAAGTGTTTACAGCTCCAACCCCGATCTTTTGACTTTATGTATACAAATACCTACTCAACAGTACCACTTTGAAATCTCAAACTTAGAGTCCCAACTGGATGACTAATATCCTCCATCTCCTAATTCTGCTTCTTTCGAAGTGTTTCTGATCCCAGGTAATGACAATTCTAGCTTCTGCTCCAACCAGAAACCTTTATACCCACCTCTGAAAAATTCTGTGGGTTTAAACATCTGCCATTTTGCTATATATTTTTTATATCTCTCATTTCTTTCCATTTTTCTGTTCTTCCTTTACTGACCCAGCCCACCTCAAAATTGCTGTTGAGATAGTCTTGTGAATAATTTATTTTATATTTGAAATTCTCAACTCCAAAATTCTGTTTGGTCGTATAATTTGTCTTTTTATTCATAGTCTTCATTTAATAAGTTCCTCATATAACTTTTATTCTTTTAACTTGATTCCCTTTACTTCTTTGAATATGTTTATGATACTTGCCTTAAAGTCCTTGTGTGTTAAGTCCATCATCAATCCTTAATAACATATTTCAGGGTATATCATGGGCTGGTCATAAAACAGTTCACAATAAATTAAAAGGATGAAAAGAGACAATTTTAATATTTAAAATCAATAATAGGAAATTTAGAAAACCAAACATTTGGAAATTGAGCAATTTCTAAGTTACCATTGAGTAAACAAGAAATCACATGTGGCTGGGCACATGGCTCACACCTGTAATCCTTACACTCTGGGAGGCTGAGGTGGGAGGATCGCTCAAAGTCAGCAGTTTGAAACCTGCCTAAGCAAGAGTGAGACCCCATCTCTACTAAACTGTGTTTTCATTTTTATACCATTTAATACATTTTCTAATTTTCTCATGTAATTTCTTTTTTTTTTTTTTTGAGACAGAGTCTCACTCTGTTGCCCAGTCTAGAGTGCCGTGGCGTCAGCCTAGCTCACAGCAACCTCAAACTCCTGGGCTCAAGCAATCCTTCTGCCTCAGCCTCCTGAGTAGCTGGGACTACAGGCATGCACCACAATGCCCGGCTAATTTTTTCTATATATTTTTAGTTGGCCAATTAATTTCTTTCTACTTTTTAGTAGACTTGGACTTGTGTTCGCACAATTATATAAGTGGATTCCTTAAATCAGTGTCTCTTTCTCTATATATTCTGTTGGTTCTGTTTCTCTTTCTCAAGCAATCCAGTAATCCTTTGCCTTACCTTTCCAAGTAGCAGGGATTGCAGATGCTAGCCATCATGCCTGGCATTTTTGTTGTTGTTAGAGACAGAACCTAACTAAGAAAAAAAAAGACTCAAATTATTAAAATCTAATACAAAATAGAAGGCATTACTACAGATCTTATAGAAAGTAAGACTTAAAATTCAATATTGTAAACAATTATATGACCCTCAAGATGAGATAAGCTGTATTAAATAGTCAAATTCTTAGAAACACAAAACTCCTGAAACAGAATAGAAGAAGAAATAAAGACATAATTTGAATAGCATCCATAACAAGGAGATTCAATCAGTAACTAAAAACAAAAACAGTACAATAAACAAAAACACCGTTAAAGAAGAATTCAAACCAGATGTCTTCACTGCTGAATTCTACTAAATATTTGGAGAATTAACGCCAGTCCCTCACAGAATGAACATTTCTGTATTAATCATGTTTTTTTATTTTTTATATCTCTTGACATTTTGCCATCTGTGTCTTGCTGACACTGGAGAGACTTCTTTCTAAGGACTAGTAGAGTCTTAGAGATAGCAAATGCCTGACAGCATGCTTTCAGATGTAAACCAATTAATCCAGAGCTGCATACTCCATCCCTCCCTTTGGGTTTCATATGCAGTCATTATCCCCATTCCCTAATCACACCAGGGCCTGTCACCAGACTATGAGGGATAGACCATATGTCCCAAGGTCTGATAAAATTATTTGAACTAGTTAATCCTAAAGCCAATTGTAATCATACTTTGTTTATTCCTCTGCTTTACCCATTCTTCCCAAGGAAAGGCACAATAATGGAGCTTGCCCACGTTTCTCCCTCAGCTCTTCTGTCTCATGACAAAATCTGGTGCTTTTACGAGAAACTGCATAGCATGGTGTGTATAAGTGTTTAATTCTTTTTGATGTTTTCAACCGTTAGAAATGTAACTGTCTTTTTCAGTGGCAGTCATCTCCTATTCTGTTGATTTCACCTTATACAAATAATAAACCTATGTTTAAAAATAACCCCCAACTCACTCTATGAGGCTGGTTATTAACCTGATACAAAAACCAGACAAGAATGTTACAATAAAAGGAAATAATTTAAAACAAAAACCTTCAGCTAATATCCCTTGTTAAATACATGGGTAAAAATCCCATCAAAACAGTAGCAAACCAAACTGAGAAATATATTGAAAAGATTATACATTACAAAGCAAAGGGATTTATGCCAGGAATGCACAGTTGGTAAAACATAAAAATCAATGTAATATATCAGATGAATAGATTAAAGAGAAAAAAAAACCTCACAAGATTTTATTTATCCATCTATCTACACAAATACACAAAGGATCATCCAACATCCTTTCATGACAAAAATCCTCAACAAACTAGGAATGTAAACTTCCTCAACCTGATAAAGAACATTTATGAAAATAATTCATCTAGCCTCCCATTTGTTCAGTGAAAGACTGCATTCTTTTTGTAAGATTAAGAACAAATATATCTACTTTCAGCAATGCTAATTAACATTGTCCTGAAAATTCTAGCTGGGACAATTACACCATACCAAGAATAAAAAGTATCCATGTTGGAATGGAAGTTGTAAAACTGTTTCCATTTGCAGATCATATGACTTAGATTTAGAAGATCATAAGAAGTTCACACACACACACCCAAAAACTGTTCAAGTTAATTAATGAGTTCAGCAAGTTTGCAGGATGCAAAGTTAATCTACGAATATCAATTCTATCACTAACAATAAACCATTTGAGAATAAAATTTTTAAAATATTTCATTTACAACATGATCAGAAAGAATAAAATACTTAGAAAAAAATTAACTGAAGACATTCAAAAGTTGAACACTAAAAATTATACAACACAGGAAGAAATTAAAGATAATCTAAATAAACGGAAAGACATCTTGTGTGCATGGATTGAATGACTTCATATTTATTGTTAAATATTTCCTACCTTAGTCCATTCCAGCTGCTATAAAAAATACCCTAGACTTATATTTATAAACAATAGAAATTTAGTTCTGGAGGTGAGGAAGTCCAAGATTAAGGCACTGGCAGATTCAGTAATTGGTGAAGGACTGCCCACTGCTTCAAAGATGACACCTGGGATAGGCATAGTGGCGGATGCCTGTAATCCCAGCACTTTAGGAGCTGAGGTGGGAGGATTGTTTGAGGCCAGGAGTTTGAGATCACCTTGGGCAACACCGCAAGACCCTGTCTCTACAAAAAAAAAAAAAATGAATTAGCTGAATGTGGTGGTATGCACCTGTAGTTTCAGCTAATCAGGAGCCTGCAGTCGGGGAAGATCACTTGAGCTCAGGAGTTCAAGGATGCAGTGCATTATGATTGTAACACTGTAATCTAGTCTAGGTGACAGAATGAATTCTTATCTCAAACAAAACAAAACAAAAACAACACAAAGATGACATCTTCTTGCTGCATCTTCACATGGAGGAAGGGTGAAAGAAAGATCATTTGAGCCTGTTTATAAGGACAATAAGCCATCCCTGAGGGTAGATCCCTCAAGGTTTAATCACTTTCCAAAGGCTCACTTGTTAACACTATCACATTAAGTATTAGGTTCCAACATACGGATTATAGGGGCACCAACATTCAGACCATTTCATTTCCCAAAACAGTCTTACTGATTCAGTGAGTTAATGGATAAGAACCTAACTGTGTAAAACAACTTTAAAGAGGTTTATTCTGTATATAATACCTAAGGGAGCAGTGGATGATAAAATAAATAAGGAGCCCTATCAGATGAAGGGAGGGGCTGAACTTTAAAAGGCCTTGTAGAACAGATCTGAAATTTTGGGGGATCCAGATTAACAACCTCAAGAACCAGCCAGTCATGAGGTTATTAGTAGGAACCTGTGGTAACCATGTAGCTTACTGGGAAATCTTTTCTCTTTGGGTTTCAACTTCTTCTGAGATGTTTATGTAGGTGCAGCAGGTGGTTTTTAGTACTTTACAAAACCCCTTGTTTAGCCAACAGGAAGTCTAGGGCTGCCTGATTGATTACACCAGTGAGTTAGAAGATTTATTTTGGGCCCTAAGGTTTATTACAGTTTTATCATCAATTAACCCCAAGGTAGCAGACAAGTTTATGATCATGTCTTTGTTAGTGTAAAAGCTTTAGCTGGGAACAATTATTCCTAAAATGCTCTTAATGTCCTGGTGTTCTCTTGGTAGCCCTCTCTTTTTTATATGAGGCAGTGGCTGAAACTCTTTCTCATTAGGACAGAGAATAGGGTCACAGAGTGTCCAAGAAACAGGAGCCCTTTATGTGTATACTATTAAGGAAGAAATGGGCCCATCATTGCAAGGGAGGATCTGATTCCATGACACAGACAATGGTATATGCAGGGGGCACACAGGTAATATTCCTTAGAGTATGCTTGTTAATACACTTATTCATAGGGAGCATGAATGATATGCCATCAAGCCAGAAATCATGTTTTTTTCAGGCTTTCCAAAATCTGTTTATATGATACCCCAAATGTATAATCTGTTGGCATAAAAAGGATCCTGCACTGGATCCAGGTTACATTTGCTAATCCTATAGATCAAGGACTGTGGGGGTCCTGTGGTCCAGTACAACCACCCAATTCTAAGGTAGGTTGAAACAAGGGGTAGGTATATCTTGGTACATGACTAATTGAATTTGAAAAGTAAATAGAAGGATCAGTCTGAATATGAGGTGGCATTGGGAATGTCTGAAAATTCTGTGATGGGTATTATCACTGGTAAATGTTTGTCTTGAATAGACCAGGGGAAGTACTGACAAATCCAACAATCTGACAGATTTATCCCTGTATCAATATTTTGAGATAGTTTGATGATAATATTGTCATGCCATTCCAGGTTGGATGACAAGAGAAGGGAGGATGAAAGTGTGGCTAAGGCTACAGAATTAAAAGGTGGCATCCTTGATAAGCCTAAGTGTCAAGGGTGTATACACAAGAGGAAGCAAGGAACTATTCTTGCATGGCACAAGAAATCTAGAATGCAAGGGATGCCAACAAATACAATAATCAAATCAATAATGAAATGTATGGATTACACATCTAGTAGACAACAAAAATTATGGAGGTATCCCACATTTTTGCACAAAGCAACCATGATAGGAAAGATTCCTATGACATTGAAAATAATGATTATAATAAGGAGGGCATATATTTTTATTTAAATTCAATTAAAACATAAAAGAAATAATTATCTAGGGTCTCTCATGTAGAGATACTTAAGTTCTGACAGGGGCTTGCTTATCCACTCATGAGAGCCCAAAGTATCTTCTTGTTATTGTTTTTGAGCAGTTGCCCAAACTGGAGTGCACTGACATCATGATAGCTCACTATAGCTTTGAACTCCTGGGCACAAACAATCTTCCTGCCTCAGTCTCCTGAGTAACTGGGACTACAGGTGTGTACCACCAAATCCAACTAATTTTTTAATTTTTTTTGTAGAGGCAGGATCTTGCTATGTTGCTTAGGCTGATTTTAAACTCTTGGATTCAGGTTATTCTCCCACCTTAGTTTCCCAAATTGCTGAGATTATATGTGTGAGCTACAACACCCAGCCCCAATGTATTTTCTTGGTTTTTCTGCTGGGCCAGGAATCAAGCAGGCCTGGCTTTACTTGACTTTGTTTAGTCCAGGTCTTGACTCCTGTGAGTTTGACAGAGGAGTAGACACCAACAAGACTTTCATGTGGTCCCTTCCACAAGGGCCTTAGTTGATCATCAGGATGTTGACTTCTCCAAGTCTTAAGCAGTACCCAGTTAGCCAGATGTCATGGAATGTTCACAAGGAACCGCAATCCGCTAGAAGCAAACTCATGAATAGCAGTTAGGGTCAGAACTATGGCTTATATATAATCTAATGATATAATATCTAACTCTTTGATGAGTAAGCTCTTGGGGTCTCACAGTTTAGAGCCAGAGCAGAGGAACAGTCTTCCATATAGAATTTCAAAATGGCTCTACTTAAGTAAACTCCTACAAGCCACTGTTATTCTAAGTAGGGCAATAGGCAGTGACTTTCAGTGAATAATCTGAGGTCAGATTAGTTTCTTGGCAGTTTTTAAGTAAAGTTTTGTTCGTAGTTGATTCATATTTTCAAAGGTGGAATGTGGTCTTCAGGCTGTATAGAGAGTCCCAATTGTAGCAAGGAGTTGGGAACTATCCTATGTGATCTAGGCCATGAAGTAGCACCATTGTCACTCTAAATGGAAACCTATACTTCAAACTGAGGAATCATTTCTTTTATCAGGGCCTTATGGATTTTGAAGCTCTCTTCCTCCAACAAGGAAAGGCCTCAACCCATCCTGAGAAGATATCTATAAAAATGAATAGATAGTAAAATTTCCTACTACTCTTGACATCATAGTGAAATCAATTTGCTAGTTCTCTCCTAGCACTTTACCTGAACTCTGCTGCTAAGAAGGTAGGAGAAATAGTTTTAGGGTTGTCATAAGTACATAAGAGATACCTTTCTATAACTTTCAGCTGGTCCTTTTCATATTGTACCAATGATATATTTGTATACATTGTTGTAGGGTGGCATAACACTACAGGTTGAGGTGACTCAACCATAGTGGGTTGAGTCATGAATATGCCTGACAATGCTATTCATAAAAATATTTGGGTATCAGAACATTCCTGTCTCATTGTATGTGCACCCATCGTGATTCCTTTGAGTCAAACTCGCAATCAAGCACTCTGAGTATATGCAAGGTTCAAGGCCAAGATCTACTTCAGGCTTCCTTCATGATGCAGTCTGCCTGATGATTGCCCCTTGCCATCAACTGTCTATTGATGTCCAAGGCAATGCACAATGACTACTTACTTGAGGGAAAAAATGGCATCTAGGAAGGCTAGGATTTCTTCAGCTTGTTTTATTTATTTATTTTTTTGTTACCAGAGGTTAGGATTTCCTATTTTCTTCAGATGGCCTCATGAACACGAACAACAGAAAAACCATAGCTAGAGTTGGTGTAAATGGTCACTCATGCTCCTTATCTAGTTGGAATGCCCTAATAAAGTCTATGAGTTTTGCCTTCTGTGCTAAGTTTCCCGTGGAGGGAGTTTTGGCTTCTAAATTTTATTGATGTGTTACCGCCACATATCCAGCTTTCTGCTGCCCTTGATCCATAAAACTGTTTCCATCAGTAAACATCTGTAAGTGTGGGCTCTCTAAACCAGAAAGCTTAGAATCTGGTTGTTTAATTATTTATGAATTATTTAAATATTGTGTTTAATTATATTGTGAATTATGCATAGGTTCATATGGCATTTGAGGGAGTAAAGTGGATTTAAAGGAGATACTCCTCTCAGTGTTACATTTGGATTGCCTGAAAGAATGGCCTGGTATCTGCTGACGCTCCCAGAGGTCAGCCAATATCCTCCTTCTTGTTCCAGCAAGGGAAGCACATAGTAGTATGCACGCATGGTGGTGGGCTGGCATTATATAAACTTTTCTGCTTCTTGATGCAGGTCACAGTTGGTGGCAACATCCTGGAGGCAACAAGGCCATCACTTTTTAACAACATCCAGTTGCTTTGAAAAATAAGCAACAATTCTCTTAACATTTCTCAGATCCCTGAGTTAACACTCCCAGATTTATTCCTTGCCTCTCATGCACTAAAAGTTTTCTTGTATCTTGGAACTGGGGCAGTCTGCAGCTTTTCTTTTATATTTAAAAAGCCCTGGGTCAGGAATAGTGGCTTATATCTGTAATCTTAGCACTTTTGGGAGGCTGAGGTGGGACAATTACTTGAGGCCAGGCATTCAAAACAAGCCTGAGCAATAGCGAGACTCCAATTCTATGAAAAATAGAAAAATCAGCCAGATGTGGTAGTACATGACTGTACATCTCTTGAACCCAGGAATTTGAGATTGCAGCAAACTGCAGTGATAACACTACATTCCAGCCTGGGTAACAGGGCAAATCTCTGTCTCAAAGGGAAAAAAAGGCCTTCTCGCTGTCCCTAGTCTATTCTCCAGTTCATTATCTGCTCTCCTTAAGAGCAAATAGGGGCTTAGCAAACAAGAAATCCAAAGTTAGGAATCCATATATGGCAGAATCCAGCCATGCCTAATAAGCCTCATGGCTGTTGCTGGGTTGTGGGTTTCACTATTCGCTGAGGGCATGTCTCATATCCAGGAGAATATGTCTCTTTCTTTGGAAAAGTTCAAACCTGAGGTATTTGACTAAAGGCTGTGAAACTTAAATCTTTTTCTTGGTTACCTTCTACTTCCATTCAGCCAGAAACTTTAGAGTTAATATAGTGTTCTGATAAGATACCTCTTTTGTGATACTAGCAACTAATATCATCAATAAATTGCAATAAAGTTCTATCCTTTAATTGGCAGTCTCTGAGGTCTTTAGCAAGGATTTACACAAAGATGATAGGGTTTTTGTATTTTTTTTTAAACTTGGGGAAGAATTGTCCAGTAATATTTGCTTTGCTTTTGTATCCAAGTCTGCCTATTCAAAAGCAGACAGTTCTTTTGACTCTGGGTAAAGGGATGCAGATGAAAGCACAGTTCAACACGGTTCAAATCTAGTACCATGAACCAGCAAAGTTTACCAGTTGTAAGTAGCTTATAAAGATTGGGGACAACTGGGTGAATGTCTTCTACAATTTGGCTAATGTCTCAGGTCCTGTACAAATCTATATTTCATAGTCCCAGGCTTTTGGACTGGCAGGATGGATGTGTAATTTGGGCACCAGAAAGGTCTAGTGAGTCCAAACTGAGGAAAGTGGACAGAAGAGACTGGATTCTCTGTCATGCTTTTCCCTTCAGGAGCATTTCTTTTTTTTTTTTTTTTTTTTTGAGACAGAGTCTCACTCTGTTGCCCGGGCTAGAGTGAGTGCCGTGGTGTCAGCCTAGCTCACAGCAACCTCAAACTCCTGGGCTCAAGCGATCCTTCTGCCTCAGCCTCCCGATTAGCTGGGACTACACGCATGCGCTACCATGCCCGGCTAATTTTTTTCTATATATATCTTTAGTTGGACAATTAATTTCTTGCTTTCTATTTATAGTAGAGACAAGGTCTCACTCTTGCTCAGGCTGGTTTTGAACTCGTGACCTTGAGCGATCCGCCCGCCTCAGCCTCCCAGAGTGCTAGGATTACAGGCGTGAGCCACCACGCCCGGCTAGGGGCATTTCTTTAAATGTGGTGGTGCCATTGTCACCTGCATGTTGGTTTACACTGGGATGGTCTTAACCCTTCCTGGTCTCCATCTTCCGATGCCTACAGACTCACCTCTTGAAGCCAGTGCAGAGGCTCTGATTGCAGCAAGGCAGCCTGCAAGGCGCAGGCCCTTCCCTTCCCTTCCCTTCCCTTCCCTTCCCTTCCCTTCCCTTCCCTTCCCTTCCCTCTTACCTCTGGACCTGCTTC
>CAUYRT010086694.1:0-33385 GCA_963574885.1 Lepilemur ruficaudatus | reverse complement strand
AAGTTTCTGTTCATCTCCTTTGCCCATTTATAAATGGCGTTGTTTGATTTTTTCTTGTTAATTTCTTTTGAGTTCTAGGTAGATTCTTGTTATCAGACCTTTATCAGAAGAGTAGAGAGCAAATATTTTCTCCCATTCTGTAGGTTATTTGCTCTAATGATAGTCTATTTGGCTGTGCAGAAGCTTTCTAATTTGATCAGATCCCATTTGTTTATTTTTGTTGCTGCATTAATTGCTTTGGGGGTCTTCTTCAGGAATTCTTTGCCTAGGCTGATGTCTGAAAGGGTCTTCCCAACATCCTCTTCTAGGATTCTTAAGGTTTCATGCCTTAGCTTTAGGTCTGTTAATCATCTTGAGTGAATTTCTGTGAGAGGTGAGAGGTGAGAGGTAGTGATCCAGTTTCATTTTTCTGCATGTAGCTATCCAGTTTTCCCAGCACCATTTATTAAAAAGAGATTCTTTTCCCCAGTGAATATTTTTGTGAGAGAATGGACCCCACTTGTACTTGCCATCAAATTGGTACTGACTGATTAACACTATGGGGCTCAAATGGTGATGGTGTTCACTAGGGATTCAGGGGTGGGGGTAGACCCACATCTGAGCGATGTGGTGGGCACTATGCAAGGGAGGGACATGCTTGAAAAGTAGTTGGGGAAGGGAATTAGGGGTCTCAATAAGGGGAAGGAATTCCTCTAAAACTGATTTATGTGATTAACTGTACATCTTGGTAAATTCACTAAAAATCATTTAATTGTACACCTAAAATGGAGTAAAGGCATGATATGTAAAGTATACTCCAATAAAGAAAAAATAAATAAATAAATAAATAAATAAAATAAATTTAGAGTGATATGTTAGTATACTATGAAGTGTAGTGAAGGGTAGTATGATAGATAGGTTATTATTCTACCCAACATATATGACTGTCTTTGCTCTCTTTGCTAAAGTCTCCAAATAGGCTCTCCAAATTCATTTGCCTTCAAATAATTGCATTGTTCAATGTCACAGGAGTCTCACGTTTTGTCTCTCTCTGCCATCCTCACCCTTTTCCCTCCATCTCACATTTATTGAAGCACTAGGTTAAAGTGTTTTTACAAGGCATCATCTCATTTAATCCTCACCATAGCACCATGAGTTTAGTATCATGAGTATAACCATTTTGCGATGAGAAATCTGAGGCAGAGAATGGTTTAGCAACCTGCCTAAGATCACACATCAAGTAAGTAGTGAAGCCAGGATATGAATGCATGTCCTCTGACTCCAGAGCCCCTAGCAAATCTTCATGCCAATCTGTTATCCTTTACCTGTGGCAATTAGTCCTTCCAGGAAAAGGATGCCCCAAACAGATGTTCTCCATCTCCCCAGAGTATAAAAGAAGATGTGTATTACAGCCAAGGGATATGAACTAGACATAGTGACGAATGTCCAGCCATAAAAGCTGAAAAATTCCTAGGGAAATTTAGGAATTTTCTCTTCTAGAGATTTTAGAACATGGGTTGGCCAGCTACTGCCTGTGGGTGAAGTCCAGTCCCACTCCTTGTTTTTGTAAATAAAGTTTCATTGGAACACAGTCATGCCCATTCATTTGCTTATTATCTGTGGCTACTTTTGCATGAGAGGGATAGGGTTGAGTAGTTGTGACAGAGACCATATGGCCCACAAAGCTTAAAATATTTACTATCTGGCACTTTATGGAAAATGTTTGTTGATCTTTGATCTAGAATAACAGGATGGATTTTTCCTAGGTTGGCTTGAGCGTGGTTCTCTCTGAAGTCAAGAAATGGTCTCATTGAAACTTTAATGCTCCTTTCAGCTCTAGGTGCAAAGATGTATGTTTCTTTGAGGTCAAAACAGGCCCATTCTTAAGGGACAGGCCCCTCCCACACATTCCTTTCAGCCAGCTCCAGGCTCTGATGTGGCTATGTCTGTGCATTGCCTCAATTGTATTTAAAATGCATGTAGCTGGCAGAGGTTCCCCAATTGCACTGCAGACTACCAGTAAGTACAGCCTCACCCCGATGGGGGTTGCAGGTGAGAATAAATTCCACCTCCCAGGGGATTTTAAGTGGTGCTTGTATTTATGTTAACTCAGCTCTAGTTGCCATTTGGATTGGGCATGAAGAGATGACAGATTTCTGTTGTCACATTGTAACAGTGATTAATATCACTGCTATGGTCTCTTTATAACTAAAAATGATATATCTTTTTAAATTTTACTTTGGATAAAATAAAAATCGGTCACAGGAGAATTAAATGTTAATTGATGAAGAGTTCTTATTGATCAAACCAGAGAAGCAGAACTGAGCCACTTATGAACGAATTGCTTTGGAAAAGTACTACACACACACACACACACATGCACACACACACACATCCTGGGAAAAATATGTACCAACTGCAAAACATTTTCCATCCCTAATATGAAGCTAAAACTGGTTTTGTAAAAACACCTTTAAAAAAATTAAAACCTCTAGAAAATGTTCCTGATTTCTCTTCTCCTTCTCAAGGAAGAAGATATTCCCACGTCACCTGGGCATCTTGCGCTGTTAGCTGTGTGTTTGTGTGGGCTCCCTTTGCAGAGATTGAGAACTGTGCCTGAGCACCTGTGAAGACCGCACGGTGAAAAGGCCTGCTATCCACGGCCGGCCTGCAGCCTTCCATCCCATTTGGGCTCAGATCCAAAGTTCCCATCGTGGCTCCAAGGTTCCGCACACGCCAGCCTCTGCCAACTTCTCCAGCCTCAGTTCAGGTCCTTTCCCCTTCTTTTAGGTTCTCGGGCCCAAGTTCCAGCCCTTCATTTTCTTTTTACCTGCAGTTCCTTCTGCTGGGTGGTTCTCTACAGACAACTCCCACCAGCCCTGTAACTGACCTTTTTCGGATCTCAGCTTCATTTCATTCATTCATTTAACAAATAGTTATTAAGCACTGTTCTAGGCACTGGGGGGGGGGAACAGACAAAAATCCCTGCCCTCCTGAAGTCTACATTCCACCTGGGAATTAGGGGGACAAGCAACAAACACACAAACCGGCAAATACACACCTGTGCCAGCTGGCAATGGCACTAAAGAGAGTACTAAAGCAAGGTGAGACAGGCCGTTGGGTGGGGTGTCCTTCTGTAGGAGGAGCAGGAAGGCCCCGCTGGGAGCATGGGGGCGAGCGGAGACCACGAGGAGAGTGGAAACAAGCTCTGACGTGTTCCTGGAAGGAGCTGTGAGCGAAAAGACCCTGAGCCTAAGTGGGCCCACCAGAGTCGAGGGAAGGCAGAGAGAGCAGGGAGACGGGGAGCGTGATGGAGGCGGAGACGGAGACAGAGACCGCAGGGGTCCAGGTTTCAGGGCCTTGCCACCACTGTGAGGCCTTCACTTTTATTCTGAGTGAGATGAGTGTTTTAAGCAAAATGATCCAATTTGCATTTGGAAGGGGCCACTTAGGCTGAGGTGCTGAGATTAGGCTACAGAGCAACAAGGGCAGATGGAGCAAGTTAGGAAGTTTTTTCCAATAATCTAGGTGAGAAATGTTAGCTTGGACCAGAGTGGTAGAGGTTATAAGGCAGTTGGCAAATGCTTGGGTTCTGGATATATTTTGAAGATAAAATCTACAGGACTTGCAGATGTGTCAGAAATATAGGATTAGAAAAAGAAAAGAATAAAAGACGATTCCAAGTTTTGACATAAGGTACTGGAAGAATGCATTTGCATTTACTACGATGGGCAGGCTGAGGGAGGAAGAGGCTGGAGGATGAGGTTGGGAAAGGAGGATTTTGGTTTTGGATGTGTTAAATTATATAATAGATATCTGCAGGCAGCCAAGTGGAGAAGTCAAGTGTACAGGTTGACATACAATTTAGGAGTTCGGGAGAGAAGTCTGGGATGGTTGCTGGGATACTCCAATATTTAGAAACCATGGATATGAGTTGAGTCAGCTAAGGAGAAGGAAAAGGAAAAGCCTGCTCTGTGGGAGGAAAACCAGAAGAGAGAGAGATGTCCCAGGGCTGAGTGAAGAAAGCATTTCAGAGGGGAGGAACAAATCAACTGTAAAAGTTGGTGATAAGTTAAGTAAGACCGGGACTGAGAATTGACCCCTGGGCTTAGCAGTGGTCATTAGTGGCCGTGCCAGTGTTACATCCTCGAGTGTCGACCTAAGCGAGTGCCTCCTTCCTGTCCTCTCTAGCTGCACTGTGCTGCTGTCCAGGGCATTACCACAACTGTACCTGTGTGCTGTTTGTTAGTGTCTTTCTTCCTCTGCTTATAAACCCCAAGAGGGCAGAACCAATGTCTCTTTCTTCGTCATTCAATACCAAACCCTGCTGGACACAGACTAGGCACATATACAAAAAAAAAAATTCTTAGAACAACGAAGGAAGGAACAGCAAAATGGCAAATCTTTTGTCAAGTCATGCCCCTTTTACCTTTATATAAAGCCCAGTGACTCATCTCTGCTCTGTCATTAATTAACTAGCTCCACAAGCATGGGAAAAATTCACTTTTCCCCTCTGGATTTCCATGTCTTTATGAGCAAACCGCATGAGTCAATGGCCTCTGTCAGATCTATCGTCCCACGATTCACCCTAATTTCTAAGCCATGGTGCAATTTTAGTCACTAAAATGCCTTTCGTTGGCCTGAGACTGCCTTGAGTTTTATAGCTAGGTTTTAATACTTTTGAATTCAGTTTACAAGACACACAAATGAGGAAGCAGCTATTATCAGTCATTTGTGCCAGAGTACGTTTTTCTGGTCCTTTCCTGATAATGGTTTTTGACAAGGACCTGCGGAGAAAGAATGACAATGGAGTATGCTCAGTATCCTGTCTAGGAAGGAAAGGTACAAAAAGAAAACCAGTAGGGATAAAGATAAACTACTGAAAAGTCTATGTGAAGCAGGTCCTAGTTGATGAAATTGACAGGAAAGTTTCAATAAAGGTTAATTCATGTCTTCAAGCAACTCCAAATGCAAACTGAATACCAGGTGATGTTGAATAAATCATTTCTTCAACCTGAGTTTTAATATCAACTATAAAAATTGTTAATTTGTAAGTGATGATCTAGAAATGCCCTGGTGCCTTTCAAGTCAAGGCTTCTGTGACTAGGGAATGCCTTCTCTAACTGGGTAGGGAAGGGAAGACTGCTGATTTTAGTCTCATAATGAGCGCTAAAGCAAATAGATACCCATTTACAAATAAGTGGTTGGTCACTTCAGCCCCAAGAAGCACTATCGAAGCATCTTAGAGCAGCAAAAATAATAACAATAATAATAATTTCTTAAATTTACTCAAGTTATAACAAAAATTTAAAATGGCTCTTGTCTGCCTCCCGACAACACAAGTGTGGTGATATGCCCTGTACATGTCAAAGGTTGTAGACTCCGTTCTGAGTATTGCTTTGGGCTGAGACTGCACACACAGAATTAGGGTTAGTGCAGTCCCGGCTGCTGACCTCCCCATAATAACCCTGCTAGGATCAACAACAAAGACTGGGCTATGGACATTTTCACCTGTAGTAGACTGGCTTGTACTGGACCATGTTCACAGTTAAAGCAAGATATTTATATAGCCAGTCAGCAGAGTGGAATCTGTGGCCTACCCCAAAGCTGTATTAAGTAGAAGTGGAGTATAAGTAAACAGAAAAGCAAGCAAACAACATTCATGACCACGAACGAGAGTAAAGTCAACTAGATCATCAGCAGAATCCAGCCTGTAACTTTAGCCTCATTAGCACAGCTCCAAGGACAGGAGAAATTACACTGTTGGACAACAAGGATGAGATAAGAAACTTGATAATGACCATCTGCTGCTGATGTCAGTTCTACCTTAAGTAAGAGAGCCAGACGCTAACACTGGCACACACATGGATGTGTTCTGTGCGGCGTGAGTGAGAGTGTGTGTGTCTTTACAGTACTGTGGGTGGTACACTTAATACAGTACTTTTCTGTCCGGGAAAACTATATCCCCACCAAAGCTCTGAATTATTAAAATCTTGAAGGTTCCCACATCTGTGACAAGCCTTGTATTGCAATTTCTGCACGCTGTTGGGTGCCATGTTCTGTGTCTGAGGTTACAGGCATGCCTGGACCCTCCCACTGCCAAGCCAGGAGATTATTTGTTATTTCTGTAGCCAGAGGGACTGCCAAAGCCCAGGGCGCATGATTCTGAGCAGAGCTGGAGGGCAGAGAGCTGGCTGGCTGCGGGGTGGTCTCAACACTCGATATCCAAGCCTCTGCCTGAGTGTAACCAGAACCCCTCAGACAGAACCGGCCGGGAGCTGCTTCAGCAGTTATGAAATTCCTCTAATGGCCTAGTGTAAGTCCCTCTCACTCAGACCACCATTTAGATGGAAACTGAGTTAGATCCAAATAGGATGAACCAAACTTCTGTTCAAACAAAAAAGTTGGCCCAGGGCTCAAGAGCTTTAAATGGACCATGAATGATGTTTTATTGCCTCAGCACTGGGCTGAACTCAGCCCTACACTTAGCCTCACCTTTCACGGTGTTATTTTAGAGATCTCATTACACCCCAGCTTAAACTAAAAATATGTTTCCCAGGAATTGCAGAACATATTTTTAATTGTGTGAAGTGACAAAAATACTGATGTACTCTGATTACATACGATGTTTCATGTGTTTGAGATCAGCTGTAGGAGCAAGGCGGATCGGCTAAAATGCATTTTTCAAGAGCAGTGGCTAGATTCGCTTTGAGACTGTCGGGCTCAATTAGCTTCTGGGGGCTGGAGTGGTTTGCCCCAGCTGACACTTCGATTTTCCGTAATCTGGTGTGACCCATATAAGACAGAATCACAGGTCCCAGGAAGCCCTGTTCATGAAAGGTCCCCCTTCCAGGAGTCCCAGCAAGCCGTCCTCATCCAACACGACACGTAAGTCCCTACCCACTCTCCCGGTGCTTGGAAATGGTGATTGAGCAGAAGAGCTTTAGAACCTGACAGATTGGCAGCTGAATCTTTATTCCTCCCCCTGTGACTTCAGGCAAGTTATTCATCTTCCTGAATCTGATTCCTCGCTGAAAAATGAGAATAATAAATGTTGTATGGATAAAATGAAATAATATATGTACACAGCAGAAGCCTAATAAGTGATCACATTATTTTTTTACTTGACTTGCTCATATGCTCGCCAAATCAGTAGGGACGTTTGTTGAGCACTGACTCTGGCAATACGGGTATACACAACGCAGCGCGGCAAACCTGCCAAAGACACCCACGTGAGCACAAGTGGCTCCGATGCAGGGAGGGAGCACGGAATGCCACACTGGAGCCGAGGCGCCAGCCTGGCCACCAGAAAAGGAGCACTTTACCCTGGGGGAGGAAAGTCTCATGAACTCAAGCTGGTCCCTTAAGGATTCTAAGGACAGTAGTGTTCTATCTACTGATGCATTTAAGGGTTAAGGACGTAGTGTCCAAGAATAAGCTGCCTAAGATGGAACTCCACCTCTGCCTTCTGCTACCAGCATAACCTTGAACAAATTACTGAAATATTACACTGTAGTTTCTGTAGCTGCAAGATGGAGCTAATGATACCACCTACCTCATAGCATGGATGCAAAGGATTAAATGAGATAGTTGGCCCTATACACATGCCTTTAGTACATTGTCACAACGTAATTGCTCAAGAAATGTTGGCTATTAATGGTATTGTGGGAAGTTCATTCCTGGAAAAGGAACCATTTGAACAAAGAGGAATGCACAGGACAATTAAAGGAATATCTTATGACCTAGTGGGACTGAATCATAGAGTATATTATGGGGGGAAGGCAGGCTCTCAAATATCCTCTCTGAGATAGTCTTTGCATTCATTTGTGACATTTTATAGATTTTCATCAGTGTACATTCAATCTCTCTGCCTTGTTCATCAGTTCTCTAAAGACAGGATCTTCCATTGAGACCACTGAGACAACTCAGCCCTCTCTTTTCCAGGAGAATCACTCTCCATTTCCAGTTTCAGACTATGCTGGCTTCATCAGTCTTCAAGATCACCATATAATCATTGACATTTTGATGAACCTCTCAGTTTCATGATGCCAGTGTCATCACCTGATCTGGTTATAGAGAAAAGCAGGTTTGCAATATTTTTATCAGATGAGAAATCTAGAGGTCCCAATTTCATTTCTGTAATCTCTCAAATCGTAGTGCCTATCCTAGAAGGAGGCTTGATCAGACTGGACCTGACAGCCACCTGAACCTGGAGGAAACAAGCTCTACAGCATGGGGACAGGGATGAGGGCTCAGTATGCCAAGTCATGAGCAGACTACGGGGACACAGGGATTATGAAAAGGTCAACACATTTTGAAAATGCGATTACCATGAGTGCTCTGCGTACTCTCCCCTGCCACAGCAAAGGTCCTCTCATTGTTCTATCCTCATATCATTTGGGTTCTTTTCAGAGTTATATGCTGGTACCCAATACCAGGAACCTTTCTATTTTATTTATATTTTCCAGAGAGGTTTTGGCATATTAATGCAAAGAAACAAAAGTCTCCAACTCATAGACTCTTGGAGACTGAACAATTCTTTGCACACCAATGTGAATAAATAACAGAAAGTAGAAAAACAGAAAGAAAAGGAGACACACTGCCTCATCGCCAGCATTTTAGTATTATCACCTCGTGTTTACGCCCAAATCCCTAAGGATTGCTTTCACATCATAGTCAGTTTCACTCTTTCTCCCGATATCTAGAGGCACGTAGCCTGACTCCATGCAAAGCTGGCAGTGCCTCCCGGCCACTGTTTGCCCCGTGGGTCTTCTCTCTGCCCTCCCCAGGTCGGCTTCCAGCGCCAGGGCTCTGGCCACCGCAGGGGCTCTGCCCTCACTGTGAGAAGACAGAAAAGGGCTCTTCCCATGCACCACATCCTCAACTGCGCTTAGGTCCCCTGGGCAATCTGGCAGCCCCCGTGCCCCGGCATTCAGGGACAGCTCAGGAGTGTCTGAGAATAGACAGAGATGGCCCAGAGTGGCAGCTGGACAGCTGAGGCAGAGAGCACGCGACCACCCCGGCCCCGGCTGGGGAGATGCCTCCCTCCTTCCCTGGGCAGCCTGGCTGGACAGCTGATCCCTGCTAATCCCCACACGATAGAGCCAAACTGGTTGATTTTCATGTATCTATGACTTGCATGTTCTTTACATCGCCTGCTTTATTTTCAAACCTGTCAACAGGCCTCTGAAAAGGCTGCACACGTGAGCAAAGGCCTGGGCAGCTGCAGGAAGGACAGAAGCAGCCACAGCGGGGCGAGAGGGATGGAATGGTGGCCCCGCTGCAGCAGGACAGGCGCCCAGACCTGGGAGACTGAGTCAGGAGACCGTGAGACTTCAGATTTTCTTGGGTTTTCTCTAATCAAAGCAAAAAACAAGGCATAGGTTTTTTCATCTATCCGGTAAGATTGGAAAGCTGGCTATAAATCGGAGAGAGACTGCACACTTACCAAACTGTATTTATCAAGTTTCTTAATAAAGCAAAAGACTCCAAAGCCTTTGAGAGCAAACTTTTTTTTTTAGACGGGGGCAAGAGCCAGCAACAAGCAGTTTACTGCTGTTCAGTTGCCAAGTGGGTGATTCGGTTAAAACAGGAGGTGCGTCAGGTCTGTGTGTGTGAGCCCACAGGGCTGTGTTTGTAGAGGGGCCCTTCTTCTCTGACCTGCTTTGTTGCTGAGCTTTTTTCCCCCAAGATCATTTTAAGACATCTAAAAGAAGGCTCCCAGGCCCATCTCTGAAGTTGGCATTTGCTCAAATGTCTTGTTCCTCTGATGCCATCACGTCGTCACAACAGACACCGACAGTCAGACTGAGGTTGTCTCTGAGTATGGAGTTTGTGCCCACAATCTTTTCTAGACTGATCAATTGGTTCTCCCTAAAAATGGAGTCCAAAATAATTAAAATCAGAATGTTTGAATTGAAGAAGATCTTGGGTGTTACACGGTACAGCTCCTTCATTTGAAGTTGAGGAAACTGAGAAGCAAAGAGTTCGTTAGACGGAACTCGAAGGCAGAACATCCTCTGACCCTGTGGCGCTCCCCAGCACACCCCCGGCACCCTGCGACGAGCCTGGGCTGGGGCCTCGCGTCCCACCCGAGAGAGACGTGCGGCGCCGTGCAGGAGAGAAGTGTCACGGCTGCGTGCTGGGCTCTGCCTGCAGGAGTCCTCTCGGAGACGGGGAGCAGCACCCAGAGGTCCTTGCAGCCCTGAACCACATGGACAATCCAAAGTCTCTGGTGGGCCCCGCAGGAAAACTGCAGAAGTAAAATACCAGGGTGAGTCAGGGACTAATGAGTAATGCAATAATATATGGGAAAAGGACTCTTTCTGGTAAATTCTAAAGCATTCTTCAAATATTTTAGTGTAACAGGATGTTAAATAGGAAGTCTTAATTGAGGTATCAAGATTTAATAAATATCAGATACAAAAATATCTAAAAAAAAAAAAAAAGCCACTCAATAGCAATCGCACATTTTCATGACCCTCTCTTTGGACAAGTCTGCGCTATGAAAACCACACAGCCCTCGAAGAGAGTGAGAAGGGCGGCGTCTGCCCCTGCCCTCAAGTCTCTGCAAGAGAACCTCGAGGGAGTGACTTAGGAGTTGACTGCATGGACCCTCGTAGTTAGAGGAGTGCTGTGGCCTGCCGCCCTTCTCTCAGCCAGCAGCCCTTTGAATGTGGGGACGTCCTGGGAGAGGAGAGAGGACAGCACCGGGCAGTTTGCTTTCCTGGGTTCGTTCAGACAAAGTGACCAGAGTGTTTCCAAGTTGCAGTTGTGGACTGTGGGAGGGTGTGGGGATGGGGTGGCTGGCAGAGATTTCTAAGGGCCAACAGGAGGGTGCGTGGCCACCAGCATGGACAGCGACAGCAGGGTCAGAGGATCCACAGGTAAAGACCGTCAGTGAGCAGAGAAGCTCCGCAAAGAAACTATGATTTTCACCAAAGCGCAAGGATTCCTATAAAAGATGATGAAATTTTGTGCTCTTGACTATCCCTGTCTTGGTGAAACCTAGGATTTTGACCTATCTGAAGCTCAAGTTTATAACTAATGTTTTCAATCTCAAACTAATATCAAGAATCCTACTTCATTTCCTACTATAATGGGGGCTAAGAAGAGTAGTTTCATAATAAAATGGACAAGAACTAGACTATTATCTCCTTGCTTGTTATGGGGAAAGAGAAGAGACAGAAAAGAAGAAAAGACTTTTCCAGTCTTCTCGACACCCATCCTACCTGCCCTCTCTGTTCCCCAAAGGAACACACACAAACGCTCATGCCTTAAGCTCCATGCAAGAGGCCAGCCTGGGACAAAGGGTTTCCCTCCAGGTTGCACGTGTGACCTGTTTGTCAGACATGGGACCTGCATACCACTGCTGGACAATGCGGTCCTTCCAGATAACTGGTCCCTGGATGGGCTTCTGGAAAGCAAACCAAGCCTTTTGCTATTTTTTCCCACATTTTGTCCAGCCAGTTATTCTTTGGGAGAGTAAGGGACATAGGAAAGTTGGCTCACTGATGAAGGCCTCTGTTTGGAAAATTTTCACCAACCATGTCATTTTTCTAATTGGGGCTATTTGCTGTGGTCCTCTGCCTGACTGTCTACACTGAGTGCAGGTTATAATTATAAACAGAGTAGCAGCATTTCCATCACAAACTCACCCTGTGGTTTCCCTGACTCATTCTCGTGACCTATGGGCCCCTCAAAGTAAAGGGTATTTTTTTCCCTGAAAAATGTATTGCAGTGATGGCCTTAATTGACACTGCTGAATATTGAAGTGCAATTTGTTATTCAATTTTTAAAATGTTGTATTAAAAAGCAGGAGAGGAAGTGAAGCCAAATGGTGTTTTTCTGTATGCTGTGTGTGTGCTCACATATTTTATTGGAGACTTTTATTTTAAAAATTATGACAATATTGGATAGCCATATGGCCCCAGCAAAATTACCCAAATGTTTAATTCAAAAAGACTCACTGTCATGCAACTATATTTCTGCCAGACAAGTTAATAAGAATAAAGAAAAATGAAGTAAATTAGAAGATACTTGGAAATTTTGCTTTTGTGATTTATGGAAGTGGCTGAAAGAGCTATTTACTTGGAAGGGAATGGTGGGATGGTCGAGCCTGCTGAGTTTAAGTGAGAGTGAAGAATCCCAATGAGTTTGTAAGAGCCTGGATGGTTCTCCTTACTGGTGCAATTCCTGCTCAGAGGGGCTGATCTTCAAAAGGATGAGTTTCTACTTAAAGGCACTATATGGTTGCAATTCCCTAAAGATTCCACCGCACCTGGGGGAGGAGAAAAACACATTCCTGCTACTCATGCCTTGGGGACATTCTCTGCTTCCCAGAGAGAAGCAGAAGCCAGATTGGGAAGGGACCGGGAAGACAAACCTGGACACATTTCAGAGGGAAGGGAGTGCTCTTCAGAGACAGCACTGAGACAATAGGCACAAACCTGGATGAACCAAGGACGTCACCTGAGAGCTCCTAAAAATATCTTCTCCTAGGTCTGAGCGTACACTTGCTGAAACTGGACCCTCAGGGCAGGGCCAGGCCCTGGGATTCTGATATAAACCCACATTTGGGAATCAGTGATTCTAGCCAAATTCCTTCATTTCAGAGTTGAGGATAATAAGATTTAAGAAAGTGAATTCCTTTGCCAGGGATCACCAAGTGGTTAGTGACAAAAGAGTACGAGGAAGGTTCACTGTTCTTCCCGGGCTGCATCCCCAATACCAGACAGCCTTCTGGGTGCTTCTCTTGCATCAGGCCCCTTACCTTCCAAAGCTGTCTGTTCTGCTGTGTGACAAGTTTAACCTCTCTAGGCCTCACTGTCCTCATCTGTAAGAATAATAAGAACTACTATATGAGGATTGCAAAAAATAATAAAAGATAAAGAAGGGCTCAGAAAACTATAAAAAGCAGGATAAATGGAAGGTATTGCTCCTATTATTTACACAGTGGCACTATCCGATTTGCACAAACTGCATAAGAATTCAAGAAAGAGAAGAGCAATTAAAACAACAACTACCCCTCGGAGGCCAAAAGCCTTTAACATCCACTAGCCCCGGTTGGAACATAGGTGGGACTTCGGGGACGCTAAAATCAGCCTTGGATGGGACTGGGCTGGGACCAACCAAACTTCTCCCTTAGCTGTTGGTCACTTTCTTGTTCCCTCCCTCAGCCTCACCCTCAGGCTACTCAGTTTGGTTTTCTGCTATATAGTTTACCAGCTTAATGACGGTTGGAGCTGCTGTGACTAGCCAGTCACCCTGAGTTTCCTGTGCTTCTTGTTGTAAGCCCCCTTAAAATGAAGGCCACTTTCTCAATTCTTCAGAAAATTACCAGCTCCTAACCTAGTATGGGACAATTAGTAGGTGATCTTTGAGACACCCGTCTAGAAGAAAAATCAGAGACCCATTCATTCAACCATTTAACAAGTATTTACTGAGTATCCATGATGAGCCAGGCTCTTAGTGTGGGGACATAGCAATGAACAAGGAGAAAATGACCCCTGCCTTTGGATGCTCAGCTTCCAGTGGGTCTGGAAGTCCACCCCCCAATTGGTACATGAGAATATGAAGAAACACAGCACTGAGTAAAGCTAAGTGCTATACAGCAAAGCGCAGCAGAGGAAGCTCTGGGGAGTCAGGGAGACAGGCTGGTTTACACAGCGTCACCAGGGTCACTCTCTGCGGAGGGGACATTGGCGGAATCTGAGTGGGGCAAGGACTGGGTCACGCAGCCATCTGGGGATTCCATGGTCCACGTAGAGGGAACAGAAGGGCCCTGGCAGTTTCAGTTCCAATTCCACTGTGATCTATTGGCCATCCTCCACGTGCTCAAAGTGCTCTCATGTTGTGTTAGTTAATCCTCCAGCCACTTTGTGACCTCTTCTCTGGAACATCTTCTGTAAGGCCAAAACCATCTGGAATGGAGAAGTGGGAAATGTCCTCTGGTCTGTTCCAGACACGTGACCTTCTGCCTGGGGCCAAAGGGAAGAGTTGGTCATGCCTAAGCCAACAGCCATGGTGTTCTCATGTGGTCAGATCCTTGGATGGGAACACAAAGCCTCATGTGAGCCTGAACATCCCCTGGTGTCAACACATGACCCAGCACCCTCAGCACTTCCCCTGCATCAGAGGGAGCTCCTCAGAAGCCAACCTGCTGTGGCTGAGGTCAAGCAGAGTGACGATACCCAGAAGGAAGCCACTGGACAGCTAAGCAGGCGCACTGCAACCAGCTACACGAGTGCCTGGAACCATCGGCTAGAGGCTGTGGCATGGGAAGTCGAAGGCAGTGTTGTATGCCCAGGGTCCCCCTCTGTTCAAAGGGGCCCTGAACCCAGCAGAGTGGTCAATGTGGACCCTACTTTTGTGAACATCATCCTCACCAACTGATTCCTTCCTAAAAAGGAAAATTGTCATTCCCCTACCCTTAATAAGAACATATAAGCAACATACCAAGTTCATGGTATTACATAACACCTACGATTAGAGTCCCAAGGCCCCTGTCAGGTTGCCCTGCACAACTTCTTTCACTCAAGTCAAAAGTTTCACACCGTTCGTTTTCATGGACGTGGCAAAATTGTGCAACATGTCATCTTGGCTCACAATTCACTGTTACACAAGGCAAAGACATATAACACTATTAGAATGTATAATGCTTCATATTTTTGGTAGTAAGAATTTCAGAGACAGTATTAGAAAATAGAAGCAAACATCCATTGGAATAGATTTTGCAGGTTGTGAGAACAAAGAAATAAAATTAATTCGTATCATTGGTCATCTAGGGGAAAATGAAAAGAATTATTAAATTTTTCCTAAGAAAATGTATTAGTACTGGATCCAAGAATTAAAAGAAACTCTTGCAATAATTTAACCAAAGGTCTAAGAGTCTGGGAACCATGAAATTAAATACATGTGCATATGTGCACCGTTAGGGGAGATAAACCACAGATTTCATCAGAATCTGAAGGAGGTTTGCCATTGATCTAGGCTCAACACTTTTATTTTGTGGGTGAAAAATCTGACACTCAGAAAAGTGAATTCATGGTAAAATAGTTGCAGGGTTTTGACTGAACTCTGGTTACCTGCTCTGCAGTGCAGTCTTTCAGCAGCATCACTATTTTAAGGGAGAGTTGGGACCCTTGTGAAAGGTTAGACACATTTCCCTACCAGTCACTGTCCGGGAATAATTCACATACTCTGCCATCAGCTTAGCCACAGAGGGGCCAGAGAAAGCAGTATCCTACTTGACAGGAATGGCCAGAACCTTGCAACCAAATTAGTGATTATGTAAGCCTTTCAGTTTAATTTCAAAGTCTCTAACACTTGGGGAATTCTTCAAAGAGGCTGAAAAATTGGCAATGCATCATTTGTTCTCATGGGCATTTTCATTAAATTATAAGCCGATGCACATTCCTACAACAAAAACAGCACAAAGGAAGCTGCCCTAACACTGCTGGGCTCTCTGTGCAAAACTCGCTTTCAATTATCTTGATCCTTATTGATTCTCCCACCTCCTTTTAGCATCGCAGCTTCTAGGAAACACGAGGCACACAAAGCAGGAGCAATTACCACACCATCACCCAAAACATAAATCAATAGCAACAAATGACTCAGCATTCTTACACTGTTTATCCTGGCCCTTGTCTGCACCACATGGAGTCAGACTTGCTTTTCTTCCTTTGTTTTATAAAATTATTGCACATAAACTATCTTTGTAACTAACACAGGGGCCCAGGTCTTCATTCACAGCTGCTGGCCCATGCCATGTCCACATTCTCAGCACAGGAGGGCCTCCAAAGACCCTCTTTCCAACACTCTCCTCTCAGCCAGGTAACCTCTGAAATAGGATTGTCTCTAAACATATTTGGATCACCACATCAGACTTTTAAAAGTCTGTATTAGCAAAGGTAACAAAAACTACTAACATTCATTGTACTGAGCTATGTATCGAGAAATGTGCTGAGCACTTCCACAAAAATCTCAGCTTGTCCTAACAGTTTATGAGGTAGATGATGTTATTTATTCCTGTTTTACATAGAAGGAAACAAATTCGGAAACCCAAAGATCATAAGCTGTCCAACGCCGAGCAATTGCCAATTAGGCTATTGCCACGGAGGCTATCAGGAAGGCATACTTTCCTGCTGTCTAGGACCTGGTAATGTAGTGTGCAAAGTCAGAAGTCCAAAATAAACTCAATTTTAATGGAATAAATACTATTCTATTCATATGAAAGTGCTATAACAGCTGAGAACAGACCTCAATAACTCAGATTAGAGAACTGTAATATGGTAATTCTAACAGGGAAGGCCACTGTTGCAGATTGGGCTCTCTCAGAGCAGACTCTGAAACAGACATCTGCATGCAGGCGCTTCACTGGGGATCAGTGCTTGTGGGGGAGTGAAGACGGAGGAGCTGGCAGGATAGAAATTTGAGCAAGGTCTCAGCTTACCCTCAGGTGAGTCACGAAACTGGAATGGCCCAGCTGACCTTAATTGGATCAAGGGGACCAGGCTTCTATAACCCAGAATAAACCAGTCAGAGGATGTGGGCTACCTCCAGGAAGGGGGTGTGACCTTGGGCATGGAGCTCTCTTTAGTCAATATCCATCGCCAGGAGTAGGGCTCATCTGCCACCTACCAGCCATTAACACTCCCTGTGTCTGGGGGAATAAATACTTGAGTCATGAGAGAGGGTGCACACCACAGCACCCACTACAGCCACAAAAGGAACTTGAAAGCATGATGTGTAGAGCACACCAGAAAGAGGAAGCATCATGAGCAAAGGCATAGAGGTGGGAAAGTATATGACAAGTTCACAGAGTTTGGGGTGGTCTAGCATGGATAGGGCAAGAGTACATATTAAAGACTGGCAGGAAAGGAGCCTGGAAACATAGGCTGGAAGCACTTTGTGATGGTCCTAAGTGCCATGTTGAGAGATTTGGGTTGTCTTCTTGACAATACGGGACCCCATAAGGAAGGGTTATGGTCAGTCACAGTTTAGAAAGTAGGCAGAACGCAAGGGGGGAATGTTAAATGCCTAAGAACTGTGGTACAAGTGGTAGAGAGAAAAGCTGGTTCAAAACTGAGTTGGTCATTGAACATGTTGAATATGTGTGATGGTGGACATCAAATTGGGAAGATCCAGGAGAATATTGCAGAGCTAGGAGGAGTTCAGAAAGGACAACACTAGACACATGGACTTGACGTTACCAACACTGAGAAAATAATGTAAACAAGGAGGAGTAGATTAAATCTCTGAAATGAAGCAAACAGAAAGGTAATGGCAATAGAACCTCAAGACAATACCACCAGCAGTGGAAGAAGACCCCAGTGAAGTATGTGGTACTAAAGTAGTCAGGGAGGAAGATGAAGGAGCCACTTAATATAGAGTCATAACAACCAAGGAAATGGAAAAGATGAAGAACTGCAACATGGGAAGTGATAAAGAAAGTTCAAGGAGCGTGAAATAGTCCCTTGGATTAGTCCTCGGGGGTTATGAATCAATTGAGCAATGAGGAAGTGTTCCTATGGGCTTCCCAAACTTTTCCACATCAGGACACACATGGAAGATTATCATTTTTATGTGTCATACCAGGGTAGATAAACATGTCTGTGGCCAGGTGTGACAAACCCAGTAGCCCACCTTGAGGGCATCAGTTGTCAGTAAGACGCCAGTGTGCTAAGACAGAGCGGGCAGGGGGCCCTGCCCCTGTACACACAGACCACTTGCTTGAGATGACTGGCTGTGGAAGAAAGGCCAAAGGACATTGGACAGAGAGGGCAGCAAGGTTAAATGAAGTGACACCCCCCCCCCAAAAGTAAGGAGACTACGTGCCTATTTGCTAACAGAATGAGCCAATACAGAGAGCAAACAATTGGAGAGAAAAGAATAACTGAAAGAGCAAAATCTATCAAGTTGTAAGGGAAGGACAGGCACTGGTGGAGTGGCTGTCCTAAAGGGAAAGTCTGATAACTCTTTCTATAAAACTGGATGAAGATACAAGAGAACGGATGATTTAGAAAAAGAGCTTTTATGCAGAAATGAAAAAAACTAGGAAGTAATAAGTAGTTTGTTGTGAAAGGAAATGCTGGGGGTTGAAAATCAAGATACAGGTGGTGACGCAACACCCTATCCGCACAGCTGAAATATCTGGGTCTTGAGAGCAGGAAAGAGAGACCCAAAGAGTTGTAAGAGGGATTCATAGGTTAGATAAGTCTGGCATGAATAGGAGGGTTAAGGCAAGGCAAGATAGACAAGAAGAAAGTAGTTATGAGGCTGCAACTGTACTGCAAGTGAGAAATGAGAACCAAAGGCATTGGCGGGAGTGGACAGACAAAGATGGATTCAGAAGATATCTGGCTGTTAGAAAAGACACCAAACAGAGAAAACTGAATTGGAGCGTGGATATCCAGAAGTGAGCATATTGACCTAGATAGCATAGACTCTATAATAACCTAATGATACATTACAAGAAAGCACTTATTGCCAATGTTAAAATATATTTGACTGCTGCTAATTATGAGAGATTCGGGGAGATTACAGAGACACAGGGCAAGACCCTATAGTATGTTATAAGGTCACTATCTCTTGCATTCAGATGGTTCCATATCCTCATGGAGCTCCTACCTTTTCAAATTAGACCACTACAATTGGTGTGTTTCTTGTGCATTCATGACTTAAGAAAAGAATGTGCAATTTTGTTTGGGTTTGTTTTTACCAAGGGATATTTTTCAACCAGAAGTTACTTTACTAAAAAGACCAAAAAAAAAAAAGTAATGAGGTTAATATCCCATTGGTTTTTTAAAGTGACTGGAAATAATCGATGTGCATTTGCAACCTGTTTCTAAATGTTCTTGGAGAACACTGTTTTGAAATGCCCTGCTGTGACCCATGTGATTCTAATAGAAGAAGTAGTTTTGGAAAGATGCCTAATATGAGCTTATCACACACTGAAGGAGCAAATGAATAGGCAGTTGTTTGCGGCAACTTTGAAACAGTCAGCCGTGATCCTTAAGGAATAAATGAGCAGAAGTAGAAACCAAAAATTTTTGGAAGCTGCTCTGATCTTTGGATTTGAGTGGAAGCCAATTTGCAAGCGCAGCCCTGTGTGTTGCGATGGTGTGTCAGGCGAGGCTAGCCACGCTAACACTGCATTGACCTTAAGACTAAAGCAGAGGCCACACATTCACTTCCTTTTCTCCTCAGACTGCAGAAACTTGAATCACAACACCTTGTCTCCTCTTCCAAGTTTAACAGAATTAATTGATTAAGCACAGTGTTGCTCCTACGAAGGAGGGGTATGTAAGCCACCCTTGCAAGACGGCAGGCATCCCAGCTCAGCACGGAGGTGTGGGAAGGAGGCCTGACCAAACAAAGGCTGCTATCACACAACAGAACCTCCAGCTCTGCCCAAAAAGACAGATTCCCTATTCCAGCCAGGCTCCTGTCACCCTCTGGCCCCAACCAGACATTCGTCCAGTGGCCTGGGAGTTCATGGGGGCCACTTGAATGCTTGAAAAGTACCTAGCAGTATTTCTGACACAGAGAAGGTCCTTAAAATATATTTATATCCTTGTCTTTCCTTTTATGAAAGGGGAACTAGCATCAATAGCCAGGATCTGTCCCCTAAAAAAAAAAGGCCTGTCACCTAAGTCCTTTTGCCTTCCGGAGCCTGAGAGAGACATGTTCCAATCATAGCTCCACTGGATTAGCAAAACAAGACCTGCCCGTTTCTCACTCAAAGTCCATCTTAGTGGTTAAATGTATCATCATGCAACGCATTTATGCTTTCATTCTTTATTTCTATAGCTCTGGTTTTTGTGTGTGTTTTTCATTTGTTTTGTTTTTTAATGATTTCAGGCCTTGTCCCTTGCGATTTGGGATGGAGCCTGAAGAAACAACACATATTTTTTTAAAAGCACACACTGAGTGAATCTGATACAAAGCCAGTTTCAGAAACTCTCTTCTATGGTCAAAATAGGACATTTTAAATTCTCACTTTTGTAAACATCTGACATTTTCACAAAGCATTTCACATATGTTGTCTGAATTCAGCCTCACTAAAATCATTTGAGATACACAAAGCACAAAACGCTAATCCTATTTTGCAGATAAGGGAATGGAGAACAAAGAGTTAAAACACTTAGCCCAAATTTACAGATTTAGAACTAGCCCTAGAGATTCTGTGGCTGTGTCCAGCTTCTGCCTCGTACATCCAGCTGGAATGGACAGAAAGGAGGGAAAGGCATCCCCCTTCCTTCGGTAAATCCAGTTCTGCATCTTCACTTGTACACAAGAAAGAGTACATGTTCTGGAGCACTCCTCCCTCCCCTCCCACCCTTCCCTTCCCCTTCCTCCCAGAGCCAAATAGCTCAAGTACAGGAAGCCTCACCAGGAGACACGCTCCTGTTTCTTCTTTCCCAGACCCCCAATTCAACCTTCCCAGTTTCTATTTCAAAGGATCCATTGCAATAAAACCTTTTGAGTCTTTTTATTAGGCTTTTCTAAAGTCTCTCTTTACATCTTTTTGCTTTCATATTTTCTTGAGTGGAAAATTCACTACTAAGGGGTGGATTCTGGGTCACTCAAAGGTTAGGAGGGAGAGAGAGGGACTACATAGTCGTCCTCAAATCCCAGCCATCATGAACTGATCGAGTTGTACTTAGAGTCAGATGGGCCCCCTCCATTTAATTAAAGTCTGGCTATGGAGAGCCTAAATGCCTGGTAGGAACACAGCTGAGCACTATTGTTGAAAGCAAAAATAATTATTTGGAAGCAGAAATAAACTCTTCACATCTATTGGAACCCCTGTTGATTTACAACCATAAGGTAATTTGCTTCAACTAACTTAATTTCTACTCTCTGTTCAATTCCCTTGCACTTTTTAAATAATGTTTTAATTCCCCTTTGTACTCTCTGTGCTATCAAATCAAAGCAAAATTTATTTTTCATTTACCAAAGCCAAGCAAATTTGGAAGGAGAAAATTACTAATAAAGGACAAATGATTTTAAAGAAAATGTATTGTTTCATTACAGTGACTTGGAACAGAGTACAAAAAAAAGCTTAATCGTTATATTACAGCAAAGAAATGTAAATCACATTATTCACATTCATAAATGCTGACAACATGTGGCTTTTGAAGTGCTTAGGATGGGAAGGCCTCTTGGTGGTCGGGAGGGGGACATATTCTGGGAGTGAGTGACCATGTCACCAGGGCTCGGAGTCCTTTCCTTCTTCTCACAAGGCGGCCATTTTCCAGCTACCTCTCTGGACTGGCCCTCCTGCCTCGGGTATCAACCTCTCACAAGTCGAGGACTAAGAGATGATTTGAGTCCTGAGCACCTGGCTGGTCTAGATGACACTAGTCGTGGAATTGCAACATTTGTGTCATCTCGATGACCAAGCTAGGGTAGACTTTCCTGGCCACTCTCCATTGTTTGGAGATTATTTTTTAATGTCAGTTAATACAAGATGAATTAAACATTTCTGAGTCAATAACAATAATGACAAACCATGTACGTAAAAGTTTTCACAGACATCGCCTTGCCATATGGACCCAACACGAGGCTGTTTGTACAGGAGTTAAGGATGCATGCTCTGGAGCCCAGCTGCCTGTGCTCCTGCCCTGGCTCCTCCCTCTCTGCTGGGTCACATTAGGTGAGTTTTTTTACCTCTTTGTACTTTAGTTTTCTCACCTGTAAAATCCGAACAATAACAGGACCTATCTCATTGGGTTGTTTTCATAGTTAAAAGAAAAAAATGTATGTAAAGCTCTTATCACATCACTTAATAAAGATTATATATATGCAGTTAATTTTTGTTATTCACAGTTATTATGTTCTAGAAAGTTGCCAGGAAAACTAAATTAGTGAATACTGAACCACTGCTCCTAGGGGAAATACAGGGTAGCCTCCTGTGAGCCCCTGGTAACAATATTTTCATCGATCCATCGGTACATAACATTGTA
The DNA here is from genome assembly GCA_963574885.1 of Lepilemur ruficaudatus. Lineage (NCBI taxonomy): Eukaryota > Metazoa > Chordata > Mammalia > Primates > Lepilemuridae > Lepilemur > Lepilemur ruficaudatus. The sequence goes on along the minus strand of CAUYRT010086694.1, from coordinate 11,435 downwards.
TTATGTGATCCTGGGCTTACAGACATTTTGTTTAATGTACATTGTTGGTTCATTAACATTGAACTCACAGCCAAGAGTACTAGAAACAAAGCTTATCTGACACACATATTTTCTCCATTAGATATATCACAGCCTTCTTTCACTTAGGAACACTACACAGCATTTCAGCACTACACTTAAAGACTATTCTAACAGTAAAATCACCAATGAAAAGCGCCAAAATGTTAAAGGAGCAACATTAAATAGACTACAGAAAGGACATTGGTTTATAGAGTGTGTTTTTTTTGGATCCTAGCTGAGAAGGTTCACATTAGGGACTCAAATTTTTCAGAGTTCTGCACATATCTATGAAAGACCAAGAAAGCACAGTAAGTATTGATTTGGGGACTACAAATAAATTTTAGTGAGTAGGTGAATTTGCAAATAATGAAGATGAGCTGCATTAGTATGACTAATCACCCAATGACATAAATAAATCAGTTGTTCCCACCAGTTTGCAGATGAGAAATAGGCCTAGTAAGTTATTAGGTTATTCCCTGTATCTAGAAACCATATTTACTGAATTTTTATTTCTCAGTATTATTTCTGTAAACCATAGCGCCTCAATAGATTGAAAAAGTCCAACCAATTGTTATCTATGATCTTCACTGCCAGTCCCACTAAAGTGAGTGTTCTTATATGCACTTAAAAACTGTATCATAAAACAGAATTGGTCTCTGCCCTTAAGAAATTAATAATCACAGTTTCTATGAAGCAAATTATTCCACTGACATAAAAAAAATTAAGTAGTCATAAAGAAAAACATCTTTTTTGCATCCTAGGAAGGAAACTCACATTGAACCTAGTACCTAAATATATCCAACTCTTTATTATAGGAAAAGGTAATTAGTATTATGAAATATGTCCACCACAAGCAAAGCACTAAACTAGACACTGTAAAATACATTATCTCATCTGTTCTTCACAATAATCTTATAATGAAGTGTTAATTACTTTTATTCTATATATAAGTAAACTGATACACAGAGAGGTTAAATAATTTGCTCAAGGTCACGTAGCTATTAAGTGGCAGAGTTGGAATTCAACCTAAATATATTTAACTCCAAAATCATTATTCTTTCTGTCATCTAGCAATGCTTAAATCCCCTGGGATTATATCTGATCAAGCACCAAACCTCTACAGAATCTCCTCATATCAGCCTCAGTCCCTCGAGCAATTTTGCGCAAGTTCAAAATCCTCTCTATCTCGTTTCTCACTAACAATGTTGGGTCACAATTGTTATTTCTCTGCCTAGCAGCAGCTGTTTTTTTTTTTTTTTTTTTTAATTCTCTGAAAAGCATGAAGAGATCTGTACGAGACACAGGCTATAAAAATGCATGGAAACATACTTGTCTTCAAAATAGCTACTAGATTCTGGATAGAAGTCACCCTTGAATTGCATAAATAGAGACCCAATGTGACCTTTAGAAAATTCCTAGTAATTAAGTAATTACAATATTTTATCTTCTTTGGTCTAGCAACTACTACTAATTCTAGATACTTGTGAAACTTCAGGGTCTATTTAAATAGTTAACTTTATAAAATAAGCAAACCTTCTCCAAGATTCCTTATTCTGATTAGGTAAACAGCTGGAATATTAACATAGGTAATTCTCCAAAACCATTCATGGTCTGAACAGAGGTCACAAGATTAGACACCCATATCAAAGCTGAAAAATTCTGACTTAAATCCATTAAAGCCTAGTTCAGTTGTACCCATCCATTTGCCGCTTTGTAGAAACTGGAATGTGGATGAGATGGTGACGAATCCCTGTACCGCTTATACAGAGGGAGTGTGAATAAGGACACAGTTAACCAGCAGTCACTGAATCCTCTCCGTGTGCCAACGACTGTGCTGTGTTTTGCATTCATTACTTGTCTGACTACCTCAACAGCCTTTTTATGATTCCCATTTTAGAGATAAGGACATTGAGCTCAAGGAGACCAATGTCTAAGGACATAAAACTAAAGAAACAGGAAATAAAAATTAAGATTACTAAGGAAATGTTTAAACTATTTTGTAGAGGTGTCTCTTTAAGCTCATTAGAAGTAGTGTGCTGCGTATTGATCATTGCTTGTTCTTCTCTGGATCCTTTCTTTCAGCCTACACATGATCATCTTAAAACATTCCTTCTGTTAGCACCTCTGCAATTGCCTCCTTTTCCTTTCGAACAGCCAAACTTCAACAACCTCCGCCTACACCTCCTCACTCCTCAGACCACCCCATATTTGGTTCTCACTTCTCTCCTGAAACAGCTCCTTCAAAGGTCACCAATGACCACCTTATTCCTAACACCAATGACCTTTACTCCATCCTATCTTCCCCCATCTCCACTCCCTCCTTCATGAAACCTCATGAAATTTAAATTCTATTACACATGTTATGATTTACAGCCTATCTTTCTTATTGAACCCTTTCAATCTACTTATTTCTTTTCTCCTTTTCCTTTTGCTCCCCAAACTCATGAACACAGTTTGATTTATCAAGAAATATTAATGAGCACCTACAATGTGTTAGGCACCATGGGGAAGACATTACTATGAAGTCATAGTTCTTACCCTCAAAATGTGAACATCCACACACTTACTGGTCATGAGTTATGTACCAGGATCTGTGTGGACAGCTGAAAATTCAACCTTTCTTTTACATGTCATGGTTGACAGGGAAAACCAATACGCAGATAATCACCAAATTATAGCTAAGATTGAAGAACATGTGGAGAAATAAGATCCAAGGGTTGCGGAAGGTGAGAAGTGAGAAACTAACATTGTCAGGAGAAGCAAGGAAGGCTTCCCAGATAGATGGCATGCAAACTAGATAGTGAAAGATAAAGGTAAGGGGTGAGTAAGAAAGAGGGAGAAGTAGGTAGGCAGACAAGGAATCAAGAAGAGGTTGGGTATGAGTAAAGCAAACAAAAAGAGCCTGGCATATTTAGCAACAGGGAGAGTAGATTGGAAAAAGAGAGAAGAACAGCTGGTGTGGCCTGTTCATTGCTATTGGTCCTCTTGCTCTCTCTGCACCCTGCCTCTGCCAGCCTGCAGTCATCGTCACTATCCTGGTGGGTCCCAACTGGCCTGTCCCATTTCCCCACATGCCTGATAAACAAACATACTTGGAAGGCCCACTAGAACCCCAGGCCAAATATTTCCAACACAAATTAAACTTTTTCCTCTCAAACTCAATGTTCTTCCAAGTTTCCCTTTGTCCATAAATGATACACTTATATCCCCAGGCTCCTCAGCTGTGAGCCTTGATGTCAACTTTAACGCCAATCTCTTGCATCCAACAGATCACCAGAACCTGTCAGTGTATCTCTGTAAAATAACTCATACCCATCCCCTTGATTTCTTTCCCATCCGTAGCTCTACTTCAAGCTCTTATCATGTCTTGTCAGAATGACTGCAGAAGCTTTCCACCTGGGCTTGTTCCTAACTGGTTCTGTTTTCCCCCTCCTCCAATATATATTTCCCTCTCCCTCTTAGATTCATCTTCCCAAAGCACAACTTCAATTATGTCACTGCTTTGCAATAAAGTGATCAGCAGCTTCTCCTTGCCTTAGTGAAAAATTTTAAACTTCCTATACTTCCATTCATGGATCTTAAAAAAAAGGTATTTCCAATATTCTTACTACTCCTCTTCCCATATTTCATGGAAACTTTCTACCCCATTCTTCCATAAACCTCCATTGCCCCCATGTTTTCCTACTGTTGTGTTTTTACTCACACTGTTTCTGTTTCCTTTGCCTCGTTGTTCAATCTTTACTATTTACAGTAAGTCCAACTAAATAACATATCACCTCTAAGAAGCCTTCTCTGATCATCCTCAAATGATATTTTTCTCTATCCCCCTTCTGATCATGCACGGCATTCTCTCTCTTTCCTTGCTATGGTTTTTGTTACATTGCCTCGATGCTCTGGGTGTTTATGTGTATGCTTTTCCTCCCCTGTTAGACTAGAAGCACCTAGAAGACAGGATTGCTCTCTGATTAACTTTGTAACTATGGAAGACGGTATTATTTTTTCCCAATTATTCACTCCCTACCCTTTATTATAAAAGAAATTTATATCCTGGACATTGCCATAGCACTTGCAATGCCTTCCATGAGGAGGAGAAATATATTTTCCCATCTTAATTATGGTGTGGATGGCCAAGTGATATGCTTTAGCCAACGGAATACAAGCAAATATAATATTTTTTACATTCGAGCAGAAGCTTTAAAAGACATTGTGAATTTTTTTCTAGCTCCTTTACTCATTGCTTCTGCAAAAAGAATGCCAAATAATCTGGGTCCCTGAATGAGGACACATGAAGCAAAAACACAGTAGCCAACCTGTTGTTGCCAACATGGAACATGAATGAGAAATAAATGTTTGTTATTATAAGATACTACCGACATTTGGGGGGGCCTGTTATCACAATGAAGCTGATTCATCAAGTATCAATATAGCACTTAGCCTAGGGCCTGGTGTAAGGAAGAAATTCAAGAATTATTTGTTCAATAAGAAGATTACAATCTGTTGGTATCTGTTTATTGAAAGTCCACACAAACCACTATCATTGCAATACTTTGATAGTCCAGAGAGAATAATAAAATTGGGAGTGAGATGAATGATTAAGTCCACATGAGCAAACAAGTTGTTCTCAACAGGCAGAAAATGAAAACAGGTAATAGATAATATTAAAAACCCAAGGAGAAATGCTTAATGCTATTTCTAGTCTCTTTTTTGATAACATATTTTAAAAGGTCAGCTATGATATAGAGTATGCATCATTTATGATGGAAGGTAAGAAACTAAATTGGACTAGGAAAGGACATGGTTCACACTGCTTTTTGAAGTAGTATATTGAAATCAGTAAAGGGCAATACCATCCACTGCTGGGCTGATTGCTTCTAAACTGACATTTAAAAAGCACTTTTTAGAAAGAGGTAGAGGATGATAAACAAGTGAGAAATGAAATTAGTTGATGATATTTTTGATAATGGGAAGACAAGAATGACAAAAATTGGCAAAAAATAGAAGACATAAGTAACATGGATTTGTCAAGGATAAATTATGAGACAAATGTAATTTTATTCTAGAAAAAAATGCATGAATTTTATATGGGGGTGGAGCCATATGGTGGACTCTAAAATCTTTTCTATGGAAAATAGGACCCAGAAACAGAAAACCACGTAAAACAACTGTAGGACTCAGGAATTACTATAAGGGGAGCACCGTTGTCTCCACAACCTAGATCAAGAATGGAAATTTTCAGTCTCCACAGAAGACTTCCATGTACCTCTCTCTAATCCCAGCCTCCTTTCTGCCCAAGGAAATAATCCTAACTTGCATAGTAATCATTTACTTATATTTCTTGATACAGTCACATGTATTACTTTCCTAGGGCTGCTATAAAAAGTCACAACAAAGTGAGAGGCTTAAAACAATAGAAATGTGTTCTCTCACAGTTCGGGAGGCCAGAAGTCCAAAATCCAGGCATTGGCAGAGTGAGTTCCTCCGCAGGCACTGAAGGAAAATTCATTCCATGCGTCTTTCTCAGCCTCTGGTAACTACTGGCAACCCTTGGCATTCCTTGATGCATGGCTGTCTGTCCTCCAGTCTCTGCCTCAGGCTTCACATGGCCTTTTCCTCTGTGTTTATGTGTCTAAATTCTCCCTCTCCTTTCTCTTATGAGAATAGCGATCATTAGATGAAGGAACCAGCCTAAATCCAGGATGATCTTATTTTAAGATCCTGAACTTAATCACATCTGCAAAGACTGTATTTTCAAACAACGTTACATCCACAGTTATTAGAGGGTAAGAACTTGGATATATCTTTTTCAGGGATACTGCTCAACTACTGTATACACCCTTAGTCTCAGTAGTTCAGCATTGATATTTATTATTTCTAATGTGTTGTGTCATTTAAATTTGTTTTAATCTCTAGGTCAGCCTCCATCCCTTTCTTTTTCTACAATTTATGTGTTGAAAAGCCAAGGGCATTTAACATGTAGTTTCCCACAATCTAGATGTAGCTGACTGCATATCCAAACTAAGACTCCCTCCTTAACCAAAATTTATGCGGGCTCTTCTGAGCACTCTTTTTGACTAGGCCTTGTTCGTGGGCCCTGTCTCTGGCCTGGCCAAGCCAGTTGTAGCAAGAATCCTGTGGAGTCAGTTTAGAACTCCCCCACCCTTGATATCTGATCACCCTCTGTATCTGATGAGATTTCTCATCCCCCACCCCTGGTATCTGTCTTAATCTGTTTTGTGTTGCTATGACAGAATACCTGAGACTCAAAAATGTATAAAGAAAAGAGGTTTGTTTAGCTCATGGTTCTAGTGGCTGGAAAGTCCAAGAGCATGGCACCAGCATCTGTTGTGGCTTCTGGTGAGGACCTTGTGCTGCATCACAACATAGCAGAGAAGCAAAAAGGCAAGGGTGTGTGTGCAAAGATTCACACACAAGAGGCAGGGCTTGCTTATAACAACCCACTGTCATGGGAAACTAATCCATGCCTGTGAAAGTGAGAACTCACTCACTTCTGCAATATGGCATTAATCTACTCATCTAAATACCCCCCACTAGGCCCCACCTCCCAACACTTCCATATTGGAAATCAAATTTCAACATGAGTTCCAAAGGGGACACACTCAAACCATAACAATATCCAATCACTCTGGTCTATCTTCAGTAAGAATCCTGTTAAGACATTTTAGCAAGAATACCCCTACCCTTAATGTCTCCACTTAGCAATTTTCCATCCACTGGCCCCTTCACTCTGCTCTTTGGCTATAAGTCTCCACTTGTCCGTCTGGTATTCAGAGTTGAGCTCAGCTAAAAGAGGCTAAGGTATCTTTTCCCCTGTTATAGTAGTTTCTGAATAAAATGTTATTGCTACTTTAACAAGTGTCCAGTTCTGGTTTTCTTTGGCTACTCACAGCACAGTTCCTTTGTACCCTGCATTCTCTACAAATGGGCAGCTGGATCTAGGAAATGAATTCCACTTGGGTTTAATTCCTTGGGCAAAAAATGTAGGTGGTGGTGGAAATTTTTTAGTCAGGAGACTGATTTGGTTGTTTCCTTTTTTCTATTGTTAGCAGCCTGATGTTCAATGGCTGCATCCCTCAATTGTATATTCTAATTCTATCATTAATTTTTTTCATTTATTAGCTATAATGCTTTAATAGTAATAATAATATAATATTGAAATACTTCTACTCATCTACTATTTGGTTACCTGTAAGTTATATTTCATATAGGAAAAGCATAAGAAGTGCTTGATTCTTTTTCTCCTTGGTTTTTAAGATGATAAATTTGTTTCCTTTTGTACTTCAAAAATTACAAGTTAAATTTTTGTTATTGTGAATTCATAGGCCCAAACATAACTGCTGAGTTTTAATTAATCAAAATTTTTCTTACTGTAGATCAAATTTTCCCATTTTGGCTAGTGGAAGCCTCATAAAGTTACCTCCTATGTGTTTTTAACACAAACTTCATAGTCTTTAATAGCTTCTCTGTGATCCAGTGTAACAAGATGTTTGGGTTCATCTTGCACATTTCTTGCACCAGAATTGGAATCTTTAAGAATCCCTGGTTTCTATACGATTATAGCCTTTCACTAAGGGTGCTCATTGCTATTTGTTTAGTCATAGTTTCTAGGCCTTTCCAGTGGACACAGCTATAAGTATATATTTATACTTCTAATTTTAGAGATGAAGAGTTTTACAAACCCATAATGATATTTCATACTGATAAATACAAACTGATACACACAAACACATACATCTCTATGGGTTTGTTTTAAAATTCCCTCTGTATCACATTTGTGTTTCCTTTCTTCTAGATGAAGACCCCTCATTTTCAAGGACACAAAGAGAGACAGAACTACAATAGTCCATAGTTACTCACGTGGTACTGCATCCCCTATTACTCAGCAGTGTAGAGAAAATAATTCTAGTACTAAAGCAATTAAAACTTCTTCTGCATTTGCTTTCTCCAATCTGCCCCTATTTTTTGTTTTACTATATGTACATTATAGGAAGATACAGCCATTGCATATTATACTCTCTCCCTTTTTAGTTCTTCTTTAATCTAAATTCCATAAGTAAATATGTATTTAATGCTCACCAGCAGCAATTGTGCTAATGTCTTTCTAGTCATTTTGGTTGTCTGAAATATTTTCTCTAGCAGAAGCCCCAGAAATGCCAGATAAGAACAATATTTTCTGAGTTCTTGCATGTTGATATTTTTTCTATGCCTTTTGTACTGGAAAATAAATTTCAATACAAAGTGTTTGGCTTACATTCTTTTTTTATTATATTAAATACATTATTTCATTTTCTTCTAGCACAAAGTGCTGATGTTGAAAAATCCAATGAAAATCTAATATTTTTTCCTTATAAATCACTTTCTCTTTTTGTCAAGATGCCTAAGGAAAATTTTTTATTTGTTTTACTTTAACTTCAAATAATTTCAGGAGAATATATGTTGGTGTTTGTCATTCTGAATTGATATTCTTAAGTATCCCATATGTTTTTTCAGTATGTAGTCCAAAGCTTTTATTTAATTTCACAAAAGTTTTTTTTTTTCATTTACGGTTTAATATTTGCTCTGTTTCGTTGTTTTGGCTTTCTTCCTCAAGGACTCTCTGAATTTTGTACCTTCTTCGCCGATCTTCAACATCTGTCACTTTCATAGAATTCTTTTTACCACCATTGCCATTTCTTTGTTATTTTTAAAATTTTCCTTTTTTTTCAGTTTCTATTTATCTTAAGACAGAATCTGCTGTGTTTATTCTCTTATGTTTCTTCCTTTAAGCTTCTTTTCTGAAATCATTTTTCTTCAATTTCAAATTGTTTTCTGAGTTTTGTCGTTACCTTTCTGAATTTCTCATTCTGATTTGTGCTGTTCTTTTTTTTTTTTTTTTTTTTTTAGAACGGGTCTCCCTCTGTCCCCCAGGCCTGAGCGCAGTGGCATCATTGTAGCTCACAGCAACCTCAAACACCTGGGCTCAAGTGATCCTCCTGCCTCAGCCTCCCAAATAACTGGGACTACAGGCATGTGCCACCATGCCCAGCTAATTTTTTTGTAAAAACTGGAGTCTTATTGTTACTCAAGCTGGTCTCAAACTGCTACCCTCAAGTGATCCTCCCACCTCAGCCTCCCAAAGTTCTAGGATTACAGGTGTGAGCCACTGTTCCAAGTTGATTTGTACTGTTCTTTCATATTTTGTATCGTTTTTTGATGTCTTTCTTTAATGTTTATAAATGTGTCTTTTGAGTATTCTTTCACTGTATTTGGGGATGTTATTTTGCTTTTGTCTGTTTTTGCTTACAATAATTTGTATGAGATTTGACCTTTATATTTTCCCATTGCTCACTTTTATGTGAAATTAGGTTCTTGAATTTTAAAAAGAGGCATGGCTCAAGATAGCTTTTCTAACTTCAGAAAGTTTTCTTTTCTGTTGTTTTGGGGTAATGTTAAAAAAATGATGATTTTCTTTTTGAGATTCCCTTGCTCTATTCCTCACTCCCACATTTTTTTCTGTGCATTCTCCTTCCATTATTTCTACTGTCCTGGTCTTGGTTAATTTTGATTCCACTCCCAACAATTCCTTCTCCATCTGAGGCACTGTCCTGAAACAGCTGGTCAATTCCAAGAGTTCATAGAATCTAGACTGCTCCACACCCTGGAGGCCTCACTATGAGCCACTGTTTTGGAGCAGAAAAGCCTGTCCAGATTTTATCTGATGTTCTCAAATTGCCCACTGCACTTTCCAGTGAGTACTTGTTGGCTATTGGGGGTTCTCCTCTTCTCTGATTCACTAAATGTTCCATTGCTTCCTCTACTTCCTTCTGCACAGATATTGATCCCATGTAAGTTTGGGGGGGTTTAGTGGTTTCTCCCTGTCTGGTTACATTTGGGGGCTAAGGAGCATATCCTTTTAGTTTTATTGTAAGTGTTACCCATGGGATTTAAGTTCTGCTATCTATTTTCTCTGTCTGTGTTAAATAAGACATTCAAGAAAATTCAACAATTTTGTTGCTGCTTCCGTCTTTCCAGAATGCATCTATTCCTCTATATGTATTTTGATCTACACAAAGAACCCATGCCATGACAACAAAGATCTAGGGAATGTAAGTTGCAGTTTCAGATGATGTTTATAATTCCCCTACACAGAGACTAGCACATGTATAGATTAAGAACGGCAATTTCATTAGCGTGTCCTCTTTACACAATTCACAGAAACTAACCATCCCATGAGCTTAGAGAACAAAAGTTCAGACCCTAAAATACAAAAAAAAAAAAAATCCAAAATCTAGCGCCAATATTGGCACCAGTTTCTTAAATACATACACACACACGTACACACACACTCACATCTGAGGCAGTGACTGTTGGTCTGACTGCTGGAGCTCGTCTATCAGACAACATGCCTAATTGAGAAATGGTATTGATCAATCTGGTTCCAGTGCATGTTAATAGTCACTTTTGAAACATTCTGAGTAGTAGGAAAGGGTCTTTATAATTACACCCTGTGAATCACTCCTGTTCAGTGAAGTAGCAGCATTCTGCCTAAATCTGAATGGGTTTTATTGTTATATGTTCTTATTAAAAAAGTTCGATCTGATATATAAAAAGTGGAACAACTAGAATAGCAAAATCAAAGAGTCATTGGAAACCACTACCAAAACAGGTGAAGGTATCCCCACAAACCCTGAAACAGAAGTGACCTGGAGACTAGCCACTGATAGCTATAAAGGCCTCATCATGTCAGCACTTATGCAGGTGGAGAGAAGGCATCTGCTTTTTAGATAGCCCTGAAAACAAAACTAAAAACCACCCACAGGTACTCACTGGAAAGGAAAAAGCATGGTGAGAAGTTGTCAACTAGGAGAGATTTCTGCACAATTGAATCCCTTGTGGAAACTCTGCGGCAAAAGCAGCCAATTTCCTCAATACCAACCACAAGAAAAGAATGATCTGGAGAGCAAGTCTGTAAAGTAAAAGACATTTAAAGAGATATATTAACCAATGACACAGTTGGGACATTTTTGGATACCAGTTCAAATAAACAGATTAAAACAATTAAAAAGATAGTGAAATATGAATGGATATTTAATTATGTTAAAGAATTACTATAATTTATTGAGGTATGCTAGTAATATTGTGGTTATGCTTTTAATTTTATTTTTTTAATTTTTTTATTATTATTATTTTTTTTTTTTGAGACAGAGTCTCACTCTGTTGCCCAGGCTAGAGTGCCATGGCATCAGCCTAGCTCACAGCAACCTCAAACTCCTGGGCTCAGGCGATCCTCCTGCCTCAGCCTCCCAAGTAGCTGGGACTACAGGCATGCACCACCATGCCTGGCTAATTTTTATTTTTATATATATATATTTTTTTTT
>CAUYRT010086693.1:0-10286 GCA_963574885.1 Lepilemur ruficaudatus | reverse complement strand
ACGGACAAAGGAAGGTGAAATAATGCTTCAAATAAGGGTTATTTTGGTGCATCTAGTAACAGCTCCTTGGCAATATCCAGTTACCTGTGCTTAAACATAGATCTGCCTGCCAACACCATTTCCAATTCCAAACTGCTGCATCCAGTGATTATTCTCAAGTGTTGGTTGAAACTTGCAGATCCCGTTACCCTATAACGACTATATTATTTAGAGTTAAAGGGTATCTGCACTTTTCACCTCAGAACAATGTGTGCTTCTCGTGGCTGAGGTTAATCAACTCTGCCAACACACCGAGAGAGGACTTGCACTTTCCATCCCTCTCAAAAATCCACTCCAACCAACCATTCTTAAAATAATGGTGAATACTGCTACTTTTTGTAAAATAATTGACAAACCACGGTGAAAAAATGCTTCAAATAAGGGTTATTTGGGTGGTCCTAGTAACAGCTCCTTGGAAATATCCAGTTACCTTGGCCTAATCATATATCCTCGCTTCAACAGCATTTTCAATTCCAATCCAAGCTGAGAAATCCAGTGATGATTCTCATGATGATGGTCAAAAGTGTGGATCCTGTTTCAGTCTTTACTTTATGTCTTTATGTTTTATATGGCCTCATTACCATGCCAGTCATGTAGAGAAATGAACTCTACTTTCCAAAACCTCTCTTCCCCTGTGTGTGGCTCATTTTTAACATAGGCCCAATGAAATTTTTACTGTAATTGAAAGCAAATGTGATTCATCTGTGAAGAACGTAAGGTACATTACGGAACAATAGAAAATATAAAAATGTGTACCAATAATTATACCAAGTTTTTTTCTCTCCAGATTCACCCATTATAAATTGACTCAATAATAGAAGTTTTGAGTATTGCCCTAATGAACAGTAACCTATACTATGGAGTAGAAAACATTCCCCACCTATTACATGTGAAAGGCTAATATACAATCAGAGAGATTGCTGAACATGATTCAGAATCTAAGAGACTCTTCTGAAAAGTTGATTTCAACAGCAATTCAGACCTGAATTATCTTACCATGAAAATACTTCTAAAACTGTAACATTATATGAACTTGGATGTCAATTTTGTGTAACATTAGGTTGTCTCTCTCTCTCTCTCTCTCTTTTTTTTTTTTTGTCTAAATCATCTACTGTACTACTGATATTATCCTTAGGCCAGATGAATCTCAAATACTTAAGTTGTATATAATTGAAGCTCTTCATTGTAGCTAAATATAGTGAGTACCAAGAATATCTAAGGTTGGTACAAAAGTAATTGCAATTTTAGCATTGTTGAAATTTGCCACTTGTTATTGGAGTACATTCTTAAATAAATGTACTTAAGTTATACATCATTTTCTTGTGCATTTCTCAATTTATGTTTTTGTGCTATTGGCTTATATTACTTGCTGTTTATTTCATGTTTATTTTAGACTATGAAAATGACATTAGACATAAAACAAATTTGAACAATTTTCTTATTTAAGTTCAAAATGAGTCATAAATCAGCAAAGACAACTCATGACATCAACAACGCATTTGGCCCAGGGACTTCTAATGAACATACAGTGAAGTGGTGGTTCAAGAAGCTTTGCAAAGGAGACAAGAGCCTTGAAGGTGAGGAGTGCAGTGGCTGGCCATCAGAAGTTGACAACAACCAAATGAGAGCAATCATCAAAGCTGATCTTCTTACAACTACACGAGAAGTTGCCAAAGAACTCAACAACAACCATTTTATGGTTGTTTAGCATTTGAAACAAATTGGAAAGGTGAAAAAGCTTGATAAGTGAGCTCCTCATGAGCTAACTGAAAATCAAAAAATCATCTTTTTGAAGTGTTGTCTTCTCTTCTTGTACACAACAACAATGAACCATTTCTTGATCGGATTGTGATGTGTGATGAAAAGTGGATTTTACACAACAGCCAGTGATGACCAGCTTAGGAGTTGGCCAAAGAAACACTAAAGCACTTCAAAAGCCAAACTTGCACCAGAAAAGGGTCATGGTCACTGTTTGGTGGTCTGCTACTGGTCTGATTCCCTACAGCTTTCTGAATCCCAGTGAAACCATCACATCTGAGAAGTATGCTCAGCAAATCAGTAAAATTACCCAAAACTGCAATGCCTGCAGCTGGCATTGGTCAACAGAAAGGGCCCAATTCTTCTGCCCAACCACTTGTGGCACAACCAACACCTCAAAAGTTGAACAAATTGGGCTATGAAGTTTTGCCTCATCTACCGTATTCACCTGGCTTCTCACCAATGGACTGCCACTTCTTCAAGCATCTTGACAACTTTTTGCAGGGAAAACTCCTCCACAACCAGCAGGATGCAGAAAATGCTTTCCAAGAGTTGGTCGAATCCTGAAGCATGGATATTTATGCTACAGAAATAAACAAACTTTTCATTGGCAAAAATGTGTTGACTGTAATGGTTTTTACTTTGATTAATAAAGATGTGTTTGAGCTTAGTTATAATGATTTAAAATTCGTGGTCTGAAACCACAATTACTTTTGCACCAACCTTAATAGAAATAATTGGGCACATTCCACTTCAGGAAACACACTCCCTGGTGGCTTGTGGCAAAAATTGTGTTGGAAATTAATTGAGGTTAAAATAAAGTCTTTAGTATCTGAAAATTTCTTACAGCCTTCTTAGTCATGGGTGTGAATAATGCTTATGACATGTATGATTTGCAATTACAGATTGTGATAAAATTTTATTCAACCTAGCTTTTTGTCCTGAGAAAATAAATACTGAAGTCTTCTTTGAAACATTTCTAAAAGTTGTGTGTGTGTGTGTGTGTGTGTATATATATACATATATACATACATGTATATATTTGTTTATTTAAAAGAGGGACCACAGAAAAGTTAAATATGATATTTTGAATGTTTAATCAGATTTTAATCCATCCAAGAAGAGATATCCTCTTGGGGTTTGGAAGTTTGCTTATGCAATATCTTAGTGTGGTGGGAAAGAAAAATTTAAGGTTAAATCTATGGATGTTAGTTTTAGTCATGAAAATAGATGTCATATAAACTCAGAAAATAATAGGATAAAGAATGAATATATCAGGAGAATATATATATACATATATATACATATATATATATATATATCCACAATGTACAGAGAGAGCAAAGAGGAGCTCTAAAAGGTTCTGATATGGTGACCAAAAGAGGTAATAGAAAAACTTGTATAGAAAAAAGCCAAAGAGAAGAGAAAATTTTAAAACCGCAGTTGGGAAACAGGCTGTATGTGGCAAGAGAAAAATCAATGATGTTGAATACTGCAGAGTTAGAAGTAGGATGGCCACAGAGACCACATTGGACTTGACAATGAAGTGATTGAGCTTTAGGCAGACAGGTGATAGTGGAGGATTTTGATTAAACCAGGACTGACTGTGAATGATAAAAATGGAAATATTATATAATGTTTATTCTTTCAGGAAGCTTAGTGAAAAAGAATGAGAAAAAGGATGAAAGGTGCATTTGAGGAGACGACAGCTTATTATTCTGTTTTTAATATGAAAGACTTTTGAAAATGTTCATAGTCAGAAGGAAGAAGTCAAAGAAGAGAGAAAATTTCAAGAGACAGGAAAAATTAACTGATTAATAATGTGAGGTCTAATAAGAGGGAAAGAGACAAATAATTCAGCTTACAGGGATATACATGTCAAAGTAGACAGCATCTGTGAAGAGAAATATTTATTCAAAAACTATTTTTCCAAGCACTTGCCTTTGATACTTAAGAGGTCTGAGTTTATTTAAACATGTTTACCTCATTATTCTCTAAGGCGATGAAATGTTACTGATAATGTTTTTATAATCAATGATTGATTTAGAAATAATTGGTTTTAAGAGGGATGTTGCTCAATCTCAACATTTCCATGAATTTCTCGCCTCTAATCCACTGCCTATTCTTCTTTTCTGTTAGTCAACAAACATTTATAGAACACCTGTTATGTGTCAGACTCTCTTCCTCACACAGTGAATTAAAAGGCAAAGAGGATAGATGGAATCCCTCTCCTCAATAATCTTACATTAAAGATGCATCAGATAAATAATAAATGCATGAAAACAATTACAAATAACATAACATTGTGATTTTGAGAATTATTATAAAGAGGATAAAATACATCAACATGGTTGGCAGTAGCTGGAGACATGTATTAGGTAAGGTAGCTTGAATGCATTTTCCCTGAGAAGACATTTGGCTCAGGAGATAAACATAAGAAATGAAACCACAGAATTTGGTATACAGAGCATTTCTGGAAGGAATAACCGTCAAGTGTGAATTACATGAGAAGAAACGAAAAATACTTGGAGTACTTAAGAAACATCAAAAGAAAATCAAGATTACTGGAATATATACAAGAATAGAGTGAGTTTAGAGGAAGTTGAATTTGATGTTAGGCTGGGATCAGAACACGTCAAATATTAGGGGATAGTCAGATTAGAGATATGTTTTGAAGTTAGAGGAGCTATAAAGGCTATAGAGGAATCAGGTAATGCTAGTTTTTAATCATACAGCTGGGTAGTAGTGACTACATTTAATGATTGGAGAGGACATGGGTAGACTGCATTGTGATAGAAATTTCATGAAATTTTTTGGACATGTACTTTTGGATAACAGCACTTTTTTGGACACGATAATCTGAGAATACCTATTAGTGATAGGTATATACAAAGGAGAGGAGATGGAAGTAGAATGTTGATGACTAGACTATTGAAGGAAAGAATGCCGGCAAAACAGACTTAGGAGGGACAGAAAGATAAGACAGAAAAAAAATCAAGCTATGTAGTGTCCTGGAAGACAGAGAAAACAGTGTTTCTGGAGGACAGGGGCAGGGGAGTGGTAATCCTTTCAAATGTCACTGAGACATCTAAAAAATGAGGATGTGATAGACTATTGGCGTAAGCATGAAAATGACCACTGATGACCTGTTTTGGCAGAACTATGTAGAAGAAAGCCCACTTTTAATTGATTTAGGATAGAAGGGTGAAGAGTAAACTACCAACATGGAACATAAACACCTCTTTTTGAAAGAGGTGCTGTGAGATGAATGTAGTTTGGCAGAGTTATCAAGCACATAACCAGTTATGTTCAAAGCTCCTGCGATATTAGATGTGTTTCTTTTGAATGTGATGCTGAATAGAGACTTTCTGTAAGATAGAAATGAGAATTTCCATTAGTTTAAAAGTGTTAACAATAACAAACATTGATAGGTCATTGGCATGTGCTAGGTCCTACTCTAAATAGGTTGTCTTATCTGTGTTGTGTTTCATGTTTACTCTTTTGCCCCTGGGAAACTGATTGGAGTTCCCCAGGTTTATATGGCAGAGTTGAGAGTAGAAACAGTTTAAGATCCTAGATAAATACACAAATAAGAAAAGATAGGGAGAGAGTGTCATTGAATTTAAGGGGTTGAGAAAATTCAGAATGATAGTGGGCACTGAAAAGTGAATCTGACCCATTTCTGAGTGGTGTGGGATGAATGAACACGTATACCAGTCTGTGCCAATGTGGGAGAAAGTATTCTAGAATGATCAATAACAAGATGGTGACACTCATATTGCAACAGAAAAAGAAGGGTATAGTTAAAAAGAATATGTAAGAATTGAGAACAGTGCATCTGTTGAGGTTTATAAATGGATACTTTTTTTGTTGTTGGTGGTGGTGGTGATGGTGGTGTTATTTTAATGTTTTTAGTGAGTCATTACCTGTGTAAGCCAGATTTCTTTAAGGTGAGAGGCCCATATCAATTGGACAAAATATATAGAAGCAGAGAAATATAAGTGATGTAAAAAAGCTACAAAATGTAATGGAATTTAAAAGAAGTGAAACACTGTATGAAGGATGAGAAAAGTTTTCACTGAAAAAGTTGCCAGTTAAGATGATCCTTAAAGAATAGATGTGGATTTAATTACTAGTGATTAGTGTTAGAGAAACCATCCCTAGTATCTCATAAAGCCATTTATCCATCTGTTCATTCATTCCTGTAACATATATTTATTGACCCTTTATGTGCATAGCACTTTTAAAGCATTGTAAACCAGAGCATGAAAGAATGATCACAATACCAACACATTTTACTGACATTACATGAAAGTGAATGCATAAATAGCAGTTGTACAAATGATTATTTTAGACTTAAAAGTCACATCTTAGAATAGTTGATGCAATAAAAAATGTAGCATACTTTAAACTGAATAACATAGAGCATCATATATCACATATATTAGAAAGATGTATTCTATAAATATATTTAACATATTTTATATATGTGTGTGTATATCTAGTAACATACTTTAAAAGTGTTCAGTTCTCTGGAAAAGTATTTATATCTTACTTGTACTATGCTTCTATATTTAAAAATATAATTAAATACGTAGTATAACTTAAAACTGTATGATTTAACATTGCATTTATTTACATAATAATCATTTTTATATAAATGCATGCCTTTATATGAGGTCATAGACATTAATTCTATGTACCATATCCTCTCCCCAAACATTTGAAGTTGATTAACTTCAGCGATGGCTTAGAAGCAAGTTTCCTCAATTATTTTCATTGCATCCAGTGTTTCAATTTTTATTTGAAAAAATTAGATTGTTTAATAATCCACAAACCAGATTTACATTGCATTACAGATTTATTTACTTTTTGTTTCATTTTATTACTTCACTATTTTTATTAATGGAAGGATTATAATTGATAATGGTAAAATATGGCTTAATTTTTAACTAATTAGTATTATTTCATTCCTTTTTTAAGGCAAAATATCAGTATTTATACTTAACTATTTGAAGTTGATTTTGTATCTAAGTTTATATTTTTTCATAAAATACTTCATTTAAATAAATGAATCATCTAGTTAAGTGCTCTTACACCCTTTCAATTTTCTCACTTAAAGCAACTTAACCTCCAACTGCTAAATGTTGTTCACTATTTATGGATTCAAATTTTTCAAAAGTATTTATTTTTATTTTATCTAACCCCTTAATTCTAGCAACTGGACATTAGCCAACATCAAACAACCAGGCCCCAATTTTGCACTGTTTGTAACAACATAGTTTCTATCTTATTGCCATATGCCTGAACACTTGACGTGATACTCTGATTATGACCTAGTTCCTCCAGCAGGAGACCTTTCTTTGTGCCATCAGATCTATAACATTCTCAGATTCTGCACATGGCCCCTATCTGGGACACTATGTACTGTTGTGTTTTTTATTTCACCATGTCTTTGCAATGTTTTTATCTTCTCTTTGCACAATACGTAAAGTAGGGATAAGAACAGTACCTTCCTTTTTGCAAAAAAATACTACCAAATTACTTAGATATAATATACTCATGTCTTGTAAGTGCTGTGCAATGATAGTAACTATTATCATAAATAATGTGCATTTCTATGTTATCCTACATAGACTATCCACAATATTATTAGCATCACTTTAGAGTTACAACCAAAAAGCAGGCATAGAGGTATTTAGGATCTAATTAAGTGCATTTAAACTATCTTTATAAAAATAAAATTTTAAGTTTAACATTAACATTTTAAGTTTAACATTAACATTTATGGCTAGAGAAAATTTTTTTTAATGATGAGGAACTCCACCAGACTTCAAAATGTTTCACTGAAGGGTAAGTATGTGTAGGAATATAGATGTAGATGTCATTCTAAAAAAACATAATTTTGTAAGGATATCTCTTAAACCAAGAGACAGAAACTACACAGTAAAAATTTATCTGCATGAGGAGAATGGACTCGCAGTCTAGTGTCTTCAAGGTGCCTTAAAAAGCCTCAGTGTATATGCATCTGTGGCTTAGGAAGAATTACTGTAGGCATATATAATTCAATTTCTTGAGTCCTTCTTCTTAGTTTTTGATGTATACAAAACCATAGCATGATTTTAACTTTCGTCCTATCATAAATAACTGATATGACATAGGCAACTCAATTAATTGGAATAAGATTCTCAGCTTGCCTGTGGTGATAAATTAATTTTCCTTAGAGGTTAAGTATCTTCTAAACATTCAGAAATTTAAATAAGAGTGCTGAAATTAAGAAACAAGTCAAATCCTTACTTTATTACTTTCGAGTTTACAATAATGTATATATGTTTATTAATAAAAATGGTTTTAATGTTTAAGAAAATTGTCCTATTAGATAATTAGATTAGCACATTAATCCAATTTAAAATGTCATTAAGTTTACATTACTGGTAATGATGATATAGCTTGCATTGAAGTAATCCTTTGGCACATGGCAATTACAAACTTTAAACAAAATGTAAAGAAAGTTGACATCACTGAAGAAAAATAAAAGCAGGAAAAAATTAGAGGAGAATTGATTCTTGACAGAAGAAAATTGAACTGTAAAAGACTTGAAAAGTTGGTTCTTATATGAGTGGGCACATCCCAGTCCATCT
Organism: Lepilemur ruficaudatus; assembly: GCA_963574885.1. Classification (NCBI taxonomy): domain Eukaryota; kingdom Metazoa; phylum Chordata; class Mammalia; order Primates; family Lepilemuridae; genus Lepilemur; species Lepilemur ruficaudatus. Next base: position 1,848 of record CAUYRT010086693.1, on the reverse strand, counting down.
GTGTGGGTGCCTGTAACTCAAGCAGAGAGACATCTATAATCTTACTAGCTTGAGGAGTAAGAGAATTGAATCTGGGATTAATTGAGTATCTGAAAGTGAATGGAGAAATCTGAAAAGCTGGAACCCACAAAATATGAACCCTCAAAACTGCATGAAATCTTCATCACTGAATTGTTCATGCATTGAGGAGGCTCCAATGTTGCCAGCCAGAGGGAACAGTTTGAAGGCTGAATGAATGGGGTCGTTTCAGGTGTTAACCTTGGCAGAGGTCATGGAGTTCAGAGTTTGAGTATGGCCAAATTACTTTCTGATAGAACGTGATGACAAAATCAAGAATCTTCAGAGGAAGGCGAAAGAACCCATAATCTTTAAAATAAGTCACCTACAATGTAAAATATACAATAAAATATTACTGGATATGTGAATATATAGGAAAATAAGCCCCTTCATAAAGAAAAAAGTAGTCAGAGAAAGGGGCTTCACAATGACCAAGATGATGGAATTAGTAGCAGACAATAGCTTTTAAGCAGCATTTGTAAGTTTTCTCAAGTCTTCAAAGAAAACTGTGGTCATTATGAAAGACTAGTGCAGAATTTCCACAAAGAAATAGATAATATAGTAAAAAATAATGGAAATTCTGAAACTAAATGAAATGACAAATTCACTGGCTTTGTTTAAAGGAAGATTGAAAACAGGAGTGGAAAAGATCAGCCAACTTAAAGATAATAAGTTTAAAAAAGCTAATATGAAGAATGAAAATCACAGATTGAAATTTTAAAATATGCATTGGTGTGCTGTGAAATAATACCAAATGATCTATAATAATACACAGAATTGGTATCCATAAAAGAGAAACCGCAAAATGGTATAACAAATATTTATAGAAAAATTGGACAAAATTTGCCACTTTTGTTTTTGAGAAACTTAACCATGCATCTCCCAGTGAAACTCAAGCAAGATATTTGTAAAGTAAGTCGAGCCTAGGTAAGTGATAATCATTCTGCTAAAAGCCAAATATAAAAAGAAAATTTAAAACATCTGGAAAAATGTGACAAGAGAACAATGATATGAATTATAGCTGATTGCTTATCAGAATCAATGAAAACCAAAAGACAAAGAAACAACATTCTTTATGTACTGGAAGACAAAAACAATAGAACTGTCATCCAAGAATTGTATATTCAAGGAAAATATCCCTCAGATGTGAAGTCCAAAAATGCAATTTTGGATAAGTAGACGCTGAAAAAACCAATCACTAACAGACCTATGTCCTACACTATGAGAAATGAGAAGGAATTTTTTTTTAAGCAGAATGAAAATGACACAAGATGATACCCTTTGAATTTATAGATTTATAGGAAAGAATAAATAGCACTACCAATGACAAATGTTATCATATTATAATATTTTTATTTAATGAAAACTTATAGTTGATTTTAGTACAATATTATATCTAAAAAATGGTATTGGAAAAATATACATATTGTAATCCTAAAGTAATTACTAAACAGCAATGCATACAATTTTATAACTGAAAACTCTAATGAATACAATCAAAATACTAAAAACATATTCGACAAAAACAGATCAAGGAAATAAAGGAAGATTAGAGGAACACAAAACAGTTGAAGATACAGCAAAATGGTAGACATAACACTTATCATAGCAAATAGCATGTTAAATGTGAATAAAATCATGGCAAGTAGACTTTAAATGTAAATGCAGTAAAAACTCCAATTAAAAAGGAAGAATTTTTAAATAACTTTAGGATCTACTTATATGGTACCTACAAGGAGGGTTGGGTATATACACATATTGGGTGTGATGTGCACCATCTGGGGGATGGAC
>CAUYRT010086692.1:0-11848 GCA_963574885.1 Lepilemur ruficaudatus | reverse complement strand
CTGTGTGATCCAACAATTCCACTTCTGGGTGTGTACCCAGAAGAATTAAAATTAGGGTCTTGAAGAGATATTTTCATTATTCACAGTAGCCATATTTTCATTATTCACAGTAGCCAAAAGGTAGAAGCAACCCAAGTTCCCATCAGTGGATGAATGGGTACATCCAATGCAATGTTATTCAACAATAAAAAGAAAGGAAATTCTGACCTACCTACAACATGGATGGACCTTGAGGTCGTCATGCTAAGTGAAATAAGCCATCTACAAAAGAACAAATACCGTATGATTCTACTTACATAAGGGACTAGAATAATACAAGTCGTAGAAACAGAAAGCACAACGATGGTTTCCGGGGGCTAAGAGTGAATGGGGAAGGGAAAAAAAAAAAACGCTGCTGCCAAACACCTGATCCCCCTCCCTCCTCTCACTTTCAATCTTAGATCCTTTCATCCCGGCTGTAGATATGGCCCATGCCAGCCCATTTCTGCTGCCCTGTCCCCAGCAGGGGATGTCCCCACCTACCCATGTGCGCAACTTCCTGCCTGCCCCAGAGTCCTGAGAAGGGCGCAATGGATTTCAGTGCTTCTTCCTTCTTGTCCAGTAGGGTTTAGAATTAAGGCACTTTTCCCAATCTAGGGACCCCGTAGCCAAGTTGCAATGACTTAGCCCCGACTTCTGGCTTCTCTCCAGACACTGCCTGTGCCGCTGGCCCTGGCACCCACCATCTGCTGACCGCTGCTGCAACGGCACCAAGGCACTTGTTGGAAGTGCAGAATCTTGGGTCTCACCCTGACCTACTGAATCAGAATCTGCATTGCAGCAAGAACACCTGGTGACTCCTGTGCATGGTAGAATTTGAGAAGCAGTTGGGTGCTATGGGTCTCAACCTGGGAATTAGAGGCTGGAGGAAGCTTTTAAAAATTGGCAATTCTCAAATTTCTAATTGGGTTCCTTGGAGTCGATCATAATTGGCCTTTTTATAAGCTCTCTGGGGGATTCTGTTGCACAGCCAAGACTGCGGCCCATTGCAACAGGGCAAATGTTGGCACCTTGGGCCAGCCCTTTTTAAAGACTAGGATTGCTGCCTGGGCCATCCTTCTTTTCAATGCCTGGTTTCCCTATCTCTCCTCCTCCAAGATTAAAGTCATTTTCCTCAAGGTCCCTGCTGCTTTGGAGAGTCCCTCTCTCTGGACTTGGTGCCTTGGCATAGGGCTTACTCCTGACCAAGTTCTGTCCTTGTGGACAGTGTCCTGGGATGGTGACCACCTGCCCTCCAGCAGTCAGGATTGACAGGTACTGACTGATGCCCAACTTATGAGATATCCTGTTATTAACAACTTCTGGAATGAGGATTTAAACTGTTGGAACACATTCAGATGATACAATGACTCCAGCATCTGACTGAACAGAGGATGGTGTCTTCAGCCCACCAGTCTCTGTCATCCTAATAGCAATGATACTAATATCTTTTGTGCAATTGTCATGTGCTAAGCGGTGTTCTAAGAAGTCCACATGTGTTGACTGATTTGAACATCACTGTCATTATCTCCATCATGCATTGGTAGAAGTTGAAGCACAGAAAAGTTCAGCAACTTGCTCAAGGTTGCACAGCTGGTTCATGGCAGAGTTGGAATCTGGAGTTTGACTCCAGAGCCCATGATCTTAACCATGATGCTATTTTTGAACAAAGTTCCTCTAACACAAAGTGAGAAGACCTTGGTCACCATATTTTATGTAGTCAGCAGGGTTACTGCATGGCTCTTTTGCCGAATCCAGCTTGACATTGCATAATGTGTAAGTTTGGTTTTTAATAGCTACAACTTATATTTTTCCCCCAAGCCAGCTAATGCAGCCTCTAGTAGTCAAGATTTGTCAGGGTCTTAGAACTGGCTTCAGGCAAGTGGGTAGAGAAAGGAGTCCTAGAGTGAAACCAGTATCTAAGGACAGGACTAGAGACATTAAGAAATCCATGATGGCCAGAAGAATGGCCATCTCATGCACTATATAAAAATCAGAGCCTTTCCATTTTGATGAGGTCTGCTCCATAGCTTTAGACCTTGAGGTGATGGTTTCAGAGTTGTCTTTCCCAAGATTTGTCTGAAAACTCCTCTGGAAATGACTCTCCTCTCTCAAGCATTTTCTACCTGGCTTCCTTGGGCCACTCACTGTCCTGCTTTCTGCTTTGCTACTCACTGAGTTCCTCCAACCTGTACCAGACCATTCAGGGTTATACCTCCCACTCTCCAGGCACCTTTTAAAAATTCACGAGCTCAATTTCCTCTTCATGAACTGCATTATCAAATTTTACTGCCTATAAATCTTTCCTGATCCTTTGTGAATTTAGCATTTCTGAACATGGAAAACATGTTGTCTTATAGAAAAATAAGAACTCCACCTAAAGCATACTTTTATTTATAGGTCTCAAAATTATAGGAAAAAGATCACGTAGAAGGCAAAAACCAGGAATGAGTAGATCCTGCATGATTTTTTTTGTAATAGCCAATATATCATCAATTGAATAAAAGAGCGAAGCTCAGAGGTATATTCAGAAAACAATTATTGCTATTGAGAGAAATTGGTGCAATGCTAAAGGTAAAAATGAAGGCATCTGTCTCACATCCTGCACTTTGCCTGGGAGTCTTTTCCTCTTTCAGCACTTGTGAGAATGCAGAGAGATAGTCCCCACTGGAGAGCATCCCACTTCTGACACCAATTGCAAGTTTGGGGTGTGGAGCTTCCCAAAGCCACCCTCAAATCCAATTATTTTCTAGAAGGACTCACAGAGCTCACTAAAATACAGGGAAAGGATAAGGATTAACATCCACCAAGGGAAGAAGCACATAGGGCAGAGTCCAGGAAAGGTACCAAACGTGAAGCCCTGTTGTTCCCTCCATGGAGTCAGGAGAGTGTTACTTTCCTGGTATTGATAAGTGACGATATACACAGTATTGCCAACCAAGGAATCTCACCTGAGCCTTTGGTGTCTAGAGTTTTTATTGGGGGCCAGGTCACATGCTTCCTACATGGCTGACCTTTAGTCTCCAACCCCTCTGGAGGTTGGTGAACTAATACAGCGTGGCCCACAGCTTCCATCATAAATCACATCACTAGACTGTTCAGTGGCCCAAACCCTCAGGCAAACAAAGATACTATTATCTAACATGATGTTCCAGGAGCCTAGAGATCACCTCCCAGTAGCTAAGGGAAAAATTGAGACCTCTCTTTGGGTAGTGTTCATTTTTCTTTGCACGGCACCTCACCTCCTACCTAGCCTTAGAGCCTTAGTTTCATCTTCCTTTCCTTGGGAAAGCCCTTCTGTCTCCTTGGATGGAGCTGTCCTGTTATTTTATGACATTCTTTACCTTCATGGTATTTCACACCATTTTGCATCAGTGGCCTGTGTAAGTATCGCTTTAATGTCCACCTCCCTCATTGGATTATACATCCTGTGGGGGCAAGGACGAAGCCTGCCTTGGTCAGCTTTTAGTCCAGTGCTTGACTTGCAAAATTACCTTAAGAAACAAATAAGTATACAGTGGAGACTGAATTAAAAAATAATACTTGCAGACTGGCTAACCACTTACGTGATCTTTGGCAAGTGAATAGGGAATGGGATGTTTATACAATGCTCGGGGCAGAGCCTGGCATGGTTACGTTAGCCGCCCACACCTCCAAGCCTGCTCTCTCTTGGGTAATTAGAATTGACTCTAGATAGAATAAAGCAGTTTAATGCCAGATGTGAGAGACCTGGGGGAGGCTGGAGAGACATTCAAGGACCTTTAATTTCAAACTTGGCTAAGAAAATGCATCCCACTTGGGAAAAGGGAAAACAGAGTTATTGGGCTGTTATGCACGGACTTAGGGTGCCTAGACTGAGTTACTCTCTGGATTCTTGGGCACAGAATCTTGGGCACAGATCTTCCTTGGGAGATCATTCTCCAGCATTCCCTTTGCAACTCCTCTTCCTCACGTCCTGCTCTCAGCTTTGCTTCCTGGGCTTAGCGAGCAGAAAGCCCACCCATTCTGCACCGACTTTGTTCTCGCACTCGTCCCTGGCCCCAGCCTCCCCCTCACCCCGTGTCTCAGCTTAGTCAAACTACACATATTGAATTCTTCTAATCTTTCCTGACAGATCAATCCTTCTCAGCCCTTAATTATTCATGTGGCTCTCCTCTGAATTCCCTTCAGGCTCCCGGCTCCTTTCTGGCAGTGGATGCGTCTTGTCTGAAGCAGCTCATTTAGTTCCCAGGAGGTGGGCATCCGTGCTTGTGGTCAGAGCCCCCACGAGGACGGAGGAGTGAGGACCGTGGAGGTGGAGGAGGTGGGGTGTGCTGCAGGCGTGGAGGTTACAGTGACCCTCGATTTACGTGCTGCCTCCCATAGCTCACAGCCGCGTGACTGCAGGCAAGTTTCTCAACCTCTGCCGCTACCTCACTTGCAACATGGGGTGAAAACGGTACTTTGTTTTTAAGAGTTATTATATGCATTAACTGAAATACCAGGCTAGAGCAAGTACTCCCTCCGTGGGAGCCTTTAATAGTATCAGCAGCAGTGCGCTGCCCTTCCTGCCCCCAACGGCTCCTGCCCAATAGCTGCTCCTCACTGGCCAGCCATAGCCCACGTTCCTGCCACTCAATCGTGCAGGCCTTCGGGATGAGGTTTCGCAGCTGGAAGGTCACGGTTAAAATGCATCTGGAGCAAAGCAAATCAGACTATTCCTTTCCACAGAAATGTGGACAGGAAGTTTTCCATCAGAGCAGAAAGGGACAAAGACTTCTTAGCTTAGGAGTCTTGTTGTCTTGTATCTGGACAACAGAAACAGCTTCCTGACACACCTTCTTGTCTCAACAAAGCTGGCCAAATGTCCCTTTTCCCGGGACTGTCTGAATTTGAGCACTGCATGTCCTGTGACCAAGGAAATGGCTCAGTCTCAGGCAAATGGGCACTTGGTCGTCCTACAGTGAACTCCTCCTTTTCCCAAATGATAGGTGACTCCACCATGAAATTGATCTCAAGGAGACTTCTCTTTGCTTCCATCTGGCAATCGGAGCTGGCCCAAAATGGCCCCTTGCCTCCTGCCTCTAGAATGTCCTTGTGTCCCCACAGTTGGCTCTTAGATCTCCTCCCTGCTCTCATACTCTTCCATCTGTGGCCTCCATCCCGCTGTCTTCTGAAGGCTTTTCTCTGGCAGGTCTACTGACACAAACCCAGCCAAGCGGCCAAACGTTAATCCAGAAGTGACAAAGTGGTGGTCACAAGGCACCCATGCCTTGCAGACAGTTTTCTTGATTCCCAAATAGACTGAGAATTTATATTTTTATATGGCGAGATGTCACGTAAAAATCTACATTTCCATCTTCTCTAGAAAACAGGGACTCCAACTGCCCCAGATCCCACCCAGAGCCTGCAGGTCAGCCGCATTCTTCATTGTGCTTTTCTTCCAGTGGAGAAATAGCCCTCTCTATTCATGTTTCTGTAGAAATTGGGAAGATGTAAATGGGACCAAGAGGATCCAAGTGATTTTTCTTACAACTGTCTTGCTTCACCGATGAATGTCACTTGTCTGATGCATGTAGCACTCGAACTTGGGTCTTGTGATATAGTACAGGGATTGGCACATTTTTTTCTGTAAAGGACCAGATAGTAAATATTTTAGGCTTTGTGGGACATAAAGTTACTGTCGCAACTACTCAAGTCTGTCTCGGTAGTGTGAGAGCAAACTTAGATAAGTGAGTGAACATGGCTGTATACCAATAAAACTTTATTTATAATAACAGACATTGGGCCGGGTTTGGCCCTTAGAGCATACTGGCTCCTGATCTAGTTTGTCTCCCTCATTTTACAGATGAGAAAACCCGGAGAGATCATGTCGGTTGCTTGTTTGTGGCAGAACTGATGCTGAGATCTCAGCTTTTCAACTCTCAAATGCCCAGCACAAACGCCACCATTCATGTTCCCTTTCATGGATGCCCTAGTCTCCCGTCACCATGAAGCTCTCCCTCCCTGGACTCCCAGAAGCTCATCCCTGGGCAGCTCCCTGGGCCCTCAATCACAGACAGTCTTGTATATCTTACCTCTAGTGCCATGTTACAAGTCCTTTGTCTTATACATTTTTCACATCACCCCACAGTGCCTCACAAGAAGTGTTTCACATATAGTAGATTCTTATTAAACACATGCAGAAACTTGGAAAGGGACTGGGGTCCGGTCCCAGGGACACAAGATACCTGGAATGGATTAGAGTGGGTGTAGGTGAGGTGGGGGGCATTGAAGACAATCTTTGTCTGCATCACAAATTAAGTTTCCTGGACTATAATAATGATGAGCCATCTATACTTCCTTACATGATTCCATGTCTGACTTCACTACTGGGTCAATCTCCCTCCTGAGCATTTATCCCCACCCTGATGGACACAGTGATATAATTGGAGCTGCAGGAATAAGAATGGAAGGTAGAGGAGTGGAATTTAGCAGAGCACACAATTAGGTGCTTTTCTCCCCTAGTCTGCAATGGCTTGACTGTGATGTGCCTTAGAGGTCTGACTCCCATCGCTTTTGCTCCAAGTATGATTCCCTGAAATGGCAGCCTGAGTGACATGCATATTCTTCTTTTATATCTTCTTGACCTTTCTAAGAGAAAAATATTTAGAAAAAGAATATCTTAAAAGAGGCTATGGAGAGAGTTGACATTCTCTGGATGTGATGGAACTATTGTTGGTGGGAGATGACAAATAGGTTTCGTCTTATAAGCTATTTTTGTTCACTTGTCCCTGATGCTGCAGCACTGTGATGAGAAATCCTGGGAAGCTGTATCCTGGCTCAGAAAGTTCTGTGATTGACTAGCAATGTCTGCCCTGGTGCAGAAAGCAGGAAATGGGCCTGGAGGCAACATAGTTGCCATCACTACCGTAGGACAGGAAGATAATTGGGGAACAAAGGAGTTGTATCAGCTTTCTTTGCCTTTGCCATCCCTCCCAGGGATGATGATGAAGACAAGGCTATAAGGAAGGAGAATCCTATGATGGAGAGATACCCTCAGGGGACTGAGGAGTGAGGAAGTGGTTATAATTTATGACTTGTAATGACTCAAGAATATAAATGAGAAAATAGGAATTCATGAATGAATCCTCTTTTGGCATGAAGCACCTGATCTCTCTTTTACTCATTTAATTTCCACGTTAGCATTTTTATGTTAACAAGGAAGCATAGGTACTAACCCATTTCACTGGTGTGTCTGGCATCATGTGAGTGTGTCGGACACCGGCCTCCTGTTTCTCCCTGCGTGTTCCTGCCTGTCAGCAGCCTTGTCGGGCCAGGCTAGAATTGTATTGCTTTGGCCAACGGCGTTTGCAGGAAATATCCTTGCCCAACAAAGTGCTTGTGACTTTCTGTACATCACCCAGTCCCTTTTGGCTCTATTTTTCTGCAGGTGGGAGCAAGAGGTGAGTTAAGACTATGGGGCCTCCTCTGCCATGCCAAGTGACTCATTTTTGCATTTTCTCTTATAGCCGTGAAGACACTTCTTGTTAAGCAATTTAAAAAGTAGACACAGTAATAGGAAAAACATTTTCTTGATACAACGCTTAGGCAAACAGGGCTGTAACATGTCTTGGCACTTCCAAAGAGATCATTTTGCTTTTTTGTTTTAAACTGCTGCATCGCATTCTCTAAAATTATTTTTGAGATACTACAGCTATTTCAAAAGCTTGCTATATTGAATGTATGTCTACTTTAGTACATACAGATGTGTTTTTTTCTCATTAGGCAATAAAATTTATTCTTTAAAATGTGAATTAAACAAAAAATTCTGTATTCCCAGCGCCCTCTCCCAAACTCCGTCGAAGGGAGCACTGGCCACCCACGTCCCCACATGCCGCGCCCGTGTCTCATATGTTGTGTGTGCTGCGTGTCTCTCCAGCTTCTCTCACCACGGCCCTGCCGGACAAGGGGTAGCCCAGAGTTTAGACAGCGCCTTTGGCATGGAACTCTGATGGGCTGGCAGTAAAATATGAGCTGAGTGCAGCAGATTCCTTGGTCTGGAATTGGGAATCGGGAAACAAGGAGAGACTGAGTCAGCAGAGCTGAAATGGAAAGTTCAAGAAGTCCACGGGGACAGAGTGACCACAACACACCTCTTCTTTGCATCTGAACAAGCACAACAGAAATAACACTGCCTGCACTTTTCTCTTATTTACAGTTTTTAAATCACTTTACTTTTTTATATATATTTTATTTTTGCCTCCAGTATATCTTTTAATGGGATTACTTTACTTTTTGTCACATCAGAGTGAATTAGATCTGTAGTGGAAGTTGGGTATACGGTCAGCTCTTGCAAATCGTCCCAGTAAACTAGGGCATCACACAGAGGTGTGTCTGTGTCCCACGACACGAGGCAGCTGTCCCACGTGCCTAAGGCGGCCCAAAGGGGCTCACCCACGAGGTAGCCTGCAAAGTTTGCAAAGCCCTATGTCATCTTGCCATTGGGTTCCCCCATTTCTCCGCTCCACGTAAAATTATGCCAAGGCCTGAGTTCATAGAGCCTGACTCTTTTTGGAATCACTACTTTAAGAAGGGAGAGAATTAATTTCACTACTTATAATACTATGTCTCCGTGTCTGGCTTTATTTTCCCCACTCACAAAAAGCAAAAATATATAGAAAAAATTAGCCGGGCATGGTGGCACATGCCTGTAGTCCCAGCTACTCGGGAGGCTGAGGCAGGAGGGTCGCTTGAGCCCAGGAGTTTGAGGTTCCTGTGAGCTAGGCTGACGCCACGGCACTCTAGCCCAGGCAACAGAGCGAGACTCTGTCTCAAAAAAAAAAAAAAAAAAAAGCAGGACTCCCGGCTCTTCCCGTCCTCATGGCACTGGGACAGACTGCAGATTCGGGTGCGACCGTGGAGGGGGCATGCTGAGTGATTCCAAGGGCAGACGCCATGCAGATGCGAGATGCAATAATAGCCACGCTCAGCACACCTGAGCCCACCGTAACCTTTGGATGGCCTTCTTGGAAATAAGATGAGAGCTGATATTTAATAAAGCTTGTGTTTTTGAGAAGATTGTGGTAGCGAATCGTGCCGAGTGGATTTAGACTTTGGTGACCTTTCTATGCCATTACAAATCGTGTTGGCGGGTCAACGTGATGCAGAATGTGCTCACTGTTGTAGAGAAAAAACCTTTATGTCTTTATTAGGCTCCTTTTTTTAAAGGATACAACAGACTTCCATTTCACTGGTTTGTCCATTTGAATCTGCTGAATTGGGGGCCGGTTTATGCTGCGCATGAAGGGAGCGTGATAATCACGCCCATAGCAAGGGTCAGTGAACTATGGATTGCAATACTTTGCAGAGATATTGCATTTACTGCAAAGCCAACAGGCATGGCCTTATTATTTTATCTACCTCCAGCCATGCGGATGTGGAGGAAATCTAATATGTTTGTTTACTTGTTTCTGTTTTATTAGTCCACGTTAAGCCATGGGGACCTTTGACCTGTGAGACCGTGACTGTCGGCATCACTGATGGCTTAAAGCAAAACCTGGTTATTTCTTTTATTAAAAAAGTGGGAAATACATCATACACACAATATATCAAACATATGCATAATTTAAAGAATAAAAAGATAAACATGTCTGTACCAGTCTGGAAACATCAGCTGTGCTTAGAACCCCCCGGGTGCCTCTGCCTGGACCACACACTGTCCCACCCCACCTGGAGGGACCAACCAGCCTGTATTTTGTATTAATCATTCCATTGCTTTTCTTGGTAGTTTTATTCTATAGTTATTTCCAAATAATACATTTAGTTTTACATAGTTTTGAGCTTTATGTAACTGGAATTGACCTGTATATATTCCTTTCTTCTTTAGCTTAACATTATCTTTAAGGTTCCTTCACACTGATATGATGTTCAATGGTGAATCTATTTATTTATTCGACGTAGTCATTCTATTGCTGAGCATCTGGGTTGTGTACAGATTTTTGCCAGTATGACAATGCTGCGTGCACATTCTTGAATTGTGTTTCCTAATGCAAGAGTTTCTCCAAGGTTATTTTACCAAGGAGTGGAATTACTGGATCTCAGCATAAACACAACTTGAGTAATGCCAGAATGTTTCTTAAGAGGTTGTGCTAATTTAAACTCTAACCAGCAGTGGACAAGCATTGCCTGTTTTTTTGTGTGTCTTCATCAAGGCTTAGAACTGCCAACCTGATAGTGTGAAATGATAACACAACTGTAAGTGTGAGGTGACTTTTGTCATTTGCGTAATTGTCAGCACAGAAGGTATTTTTGTTTATAGGACCTTTGCATTTCCTCTTCCGTAAAATTCCGGTTGTTGTCTGTCTTAGTTTGTTTTGTGTTGCTATAACAGAATATATGAGACTAGGTAATGTATAAGTAATAGAAATTTATTTGGCTCACAGTTCTGGAGGCTGGAAAGTCCAACAGCATGGCGCCAACATCTGGCAAGGGCCTTCTTGCTGCCGTCACCCCATGGCAGAAGGCAGAAGGGCAAGCCCACTCTCAAGATAATTCACCCACTTGTACCATAGATAATGGTATTGATGCATCAGGTTTCATTTTCATGATCTAATCACCTCTTATTAGGCCCCATCTCCCAACACTGTTGCATGGGGTGTTAAGTTTCCAACACATGAATTTTGGGGGGATATATTTAAACCATAGCATTGTCTTTTGTGCATTTTTCTATCAGTTGTTTTTCTTCTTAATTTTTATCAGTTTTTTACACATTCATGATACCTATCCTTTGTCAGTTACAAATGTAATATCTTCATTTGGTGGTTTGTATTTTCACTCTTCTTAAGAGAACAGCTTTTGGTGAACAGAAATTCTCAATTCTGATATAGTCAAACTTAGAAATCTTTTCTTTATGGATTACATATCTGTGTGTTGTTTAAGAAATTCTACCTAGAGGTCATAAAGATAAAATCCTATTCCTTCTAAATTTTTTTTTTCCATTTTTCCATATTGAATTTGATAAAACTCACCAGGGAATTATTTTGTGTAATGTGTGAAGAAGAGATGCCATTTAATTCTTTTTGTGTGAAGAGATGTCCCTGCATCATTCATTTGTGTATCATTTCCCCGCTGATCTTAATGCCCTTCTGTGATAAATCAAATCTCTATATAAGCATAGACATATTTCTGAGCGTTCTGTTCCATTGGCCTATTTCTCATACCCGTGACAACATCTCACTGTCTTTACTACTATGGCTTCATCAAAAGTGTGACATCCACAAGGCAAGTCCTCCTTCCAAGTTATGTTCACATATAAACCAGAGAATCAGCTCATCCAATTCCATAAAATATCCTTTTGGGATTTTTAATGGAATTTCATTATATACATGAATTTCTTTGGAGAAAATTAACACTCTTACTATTTGAGTCTTCTTATTCATGAATTATTTATTTAGGTCTCTGTAGTCTTTCATTAGAGTTTTCCCTTTTTCTTTGTAACGCACCTGTATGTACTTAGATTTATTCCTGAGAAATATGTGCTCATGTATGACTCTTACGATGCCTTAACAGATAACAGTTTTAAGTGATTAAGTTTTAAAACATATTTAGATTAATATTTTTAAGCTCACCTATTAATCACTTATCCACTGACTATTTGGAGTATTATATCAATGATAAATGATGAGAGTTTGGGGTTTTTTTAAAATTTCAATTCCTACGTATGTATATGGTTTTTATCTTACTGTGTTCACTAGGACCACCAGTAGGAGTAGTGATGGTAGGAATTCGTAGCTTTTCCCTGCTCTTAAATAAAATGTTTTTAACATTTCACAAATAAGAAGACTCAAATAGTAAGAGTATTTCTCTCAAA
>CAUYRT010086690.1:0-31687 GCA_963574885.1 Lepilemur ruficaudatus | reverse complement strand
CCCCCCCCCCCCCCCCCCCCTTCAATCCCCCCCCCCACCCCGACATCCACCCAGACCCGAAGACTGCGTCCCAACCCGACCCCCATCCCTCCTCCCATCCATCCACCCATCCACCCACCCATCCATCCATCCATCCATCCATCCATCCATCCATCCATCCATCCACCCATCAATCCACCCATCCACCCATCCATCCACCCATCCATCCACCCATCCATCCATCCATCCATCCATCCATCCATCCATCCATCCACCCATCTATCCACCCATCTATCCATCCATCCATCCACCCATCCATCCATCCATCCATCCATCCATCCATCTATCTATGCATCCATCCACCCATCCATGTCTATTATTTATTTATCTTATTCTATGTTTCTATCTATATATCTATCACTTATCTATATCTATGTACCTATCTGCATTTATTAATTTATTGACCACAAAAAAACATGGATGAGAGTAATTCACCAACTTTCTGGGAGAAAACTTCAAGTGGTGTGCAGCAGGTGGCAATCAGACAAATGATTTTACACCAAGAAAGAGTGTGAAAGACCCAAAGGAGGAAGGACTTGGTTTCTTTGATAAAAGACCAACAGATCTGATGGAGAGATTTGACCTCCACTTAAAAGTCAAAAGGACTCAGCAAGTGAGGACCTCATGGAAAAAGAAGGTTCCTACGGGCAGAGGCAGAAAGGAACAACAGAGCTTGCTTAGAAGGAGATTTTTAAATGATTTAAATGAGTGTCTGGTCTTCAGCCCCACATCCTCACCATCTTTTCATCCTTGATAGGTGACAACCAAAGTCCAACTCAAGGGTGATGGAACAGGAAAGCTCGGTGAGATCTCTGTTCTCCGGTGAGCCTTGCCTGAGGGATCCTATTTAATTGCTTTCTTCAAGAGTAGAGATGACTAAGCCAGCCAAAATTCTAACGTGCCCTGAAGTTAATGCTGAATATGAATTTTACCATGTATTAAACATATCATTTTAATAATTTAAAAATAAAATCCAATCATTAGCCGGGCGTAGCGGCCAGAAGGAAGCTTAGCCGCTGTTCTATCTCTGCTCAGCGTCTCTTGAAAGTATGCATTTTTTATGGAATGACAACCTCCACGATATTTTCTCAGGCTAATGAGAAGTCAAGAGTTGCTTTATATTTTTTAATATAAAAGAGAACATCTTCTACCCCTGGGGAAATATTCATGAGAAACATAACCGAATGGGGAATAAGGTTCCCTTTTTGTTTTCCTTCTGCGTAAAGATTCTTTGTTTGTTCAGAGGACTAATTTTAATAAATATTTAAAGCTGTCATCGAGGTAGAGATTTACCTTCCTAAAATGTTTCAATCAGCCAGAAAAAAGGTGGAGGATGGATCGCTACCTTCTACGTATCCACAAAATAAGGACGCCTGCTAGTATTAGAGGCTCTTTTGATGTGGCCGCCTACACTTGGGCTGGTGACATTAGAGAGAAAATTTCCAACTCTAAAGGTTCGTATTTTTCAATTCCTGTTTCTCACTTGCTTCCACAGACATCCAGGCCCAGTGGAAAGCTGGCTTTAGCAGGTCATATTTATTCATTAGCCACTTGCTGTGTACCAAGGAAGGGTGGGCTTCTTTAAATGTTGAACAAGGGATACAGTAAAAAGCTGTATGAAATTCAGTTCAAAGCACAGCTCCCAAAATCTGGCATGATGAAAAGAATGCAATGTTCTTAGTAGGTTTTTTTTTTTTAACTACAAATTAGAAATCAGACTTCAACCGTCCACCTTGGACCTTGACTAAGCCAGCCAAAATTTTAACGTGCCCTAATTCTAGGGGAAATGTCATAGTTCCATGTTTTTAAAGATACATGTGAATATATACATAGAAGCATGCACACATAACAGGAGTGAGTTGTCAGCAGTGTCTTCGTTTTCACATTCGAATTAGCATTTTCTTTACAAATCAAATATGCGTACATAGTCATCAGGGAAATGCAAGTCAAAACCACAGGAACCACATGATACACCCTAGGTTGGCTCTAATGAAAAAGGGTGACAATGATAAGTGTTGGCTGGGGTGGCAGGAAATTGGAACACTTGTACACCGTTGGTGGGAAGGTACCATGGTGCATTTGCTTTGAAGAATATTGGCAGTTCCCCAAATGGCTAAACATACAGTTACGGTATAGCCCAGCCACTCCACTCCTAGATATTTACCCCAAAGAACCGAATAGAGGTACTCAAATAAGTACGTATGTGCAAATGTTAACAGCAGCATTATTCGTAGCAGCCAAATGATGGAAACAACCTCATACCCATCAACACATGCGTGGATAAGCAACATGTCGCATTTCCAGACAATGGAATGTCATTCAGCCATCAAAAGGAACGAAATTTTGACACATGGTACAGCATGAATGAACTTCAAAAATATCACGTCCAGTGGAAGACGCCAGACACAAAGACCACATGTCATAAGATGTCGTTTATTTGAAACGCCCATAATAGGCAAATCCGTGGGTACAGGGAGTAGGTTAGTGAGTGGTTGTCTAGGGCTGGAGCAACAGTAAGACTAAGGGTGTTGGATAAGGGATACAGGGTTGTTTGGGGGGGTGAGTAATTAAAATGCTCTAAAATTGATTGTGTGTATGTACATGCACAACTCTATGAACATACTAAAAGCTATTGAGCTGCATATTTTAAATGGGTGAATTTTGTCTCAATAAAGCAATTTTTTAAAGAGTCAATAGAAAAACAATGCACTAGTACTAGGATGAAAGTGTGTCAGGCAGGCTACACCGTCTTACGAACCAGGAAGTGCCACAACCATCCCTGGGAATCCAAGAGCGCTACAATTCTCCTGTGAACCAGGAAGTGCTGCTACCTCTCAGTGCCCGGGGACATGGCAGAGACATCACGTGAACCGGAAATCGCTACAGTGTTTCTAGGAACCAGCAAGTTCTACAACCCTCCCGTGAACCAGGAAGTGCCACCACCTTCCAGTGACCCAGGAAGTTCAATATCCATCTCTATGAACCAAGATGTTCTAGAGCCTTCCAACTGATGGGGTTCAGGACACCCCACCCTGAAATATGACTGTAGGACATAAGAATGTGCCGCGTCAAAATATGCCACGTCGGCACATTGATTACTTCGAGCTGAAAGAAATTGAGAACCAGCCGGTGCAGGAAGGACCCTTCACTTCATCACCGTCGGAGTGGCCTTATCCGATGCCGGCGTTCTGTGACATTTTTTACGTCCAACAGAAAACCCCACGGCCTAGCAGCATGAGTTAGGGCAATTTGCGTTTGTCAGGGGCTACTTGTTTCTTTTTCTTGCACTGATGAATGCCAGCTTGCTGACCTACTGTATAGGGAGAAAAATAAACTATTTTTCCTTCTATACTCACACCCCTCTCCATACTTCATTTCTGACGCCAGAGGTATAGGGTGAACTGGATTTTTCTATACACACCCTCAACACTTCTGTGACCAGAAGAGTGGATTTTTTTTTCCCACACTGACCAGTTCTCCCATGCTAGCTGGTATCCTGTAATTCAGTTCAATTCAGACACCACCTAGAGTGAGCACAAATCTCACAGGTGAAAGGCTCAGTCCCACAAGACTGCCCACACCTCAGACCCCAACTGCAAGTCATAGGTCCTCAGCTTCCCCACAATTTCTGTTCAACTTGGCTACAAATCAGAGGACCCCATGGCTCCCTCCTCGGGTTCCATAATTTTCTGGAGTGGTTCACAGGACTCGGGAAAACAGTTTGTTTAGTATTGCTGATGTATTATGTTACAAAGGACATTTTAAAGGGATCAAATAAACAGCCAGATGAAGAGATACATATGATGATGTCGGGAAGGGTCTAGAGGGCAAAAGGTTCTGTCCCCATGGAGTTGGGATGCACAACCCACCCAGCACTGCTCTGAACCGTGTAGTTTAGTGATTTTTTATGGATGTTTCATCACACACTCGTGATCAATTATCGACTCAATTTCCAGTCCCCCTCTCCTTCCTGGAGGACTGGGAAGTGGGATTGAAAGTTTCAAGCTTCTAATCATGATTTACTGTTTCTGGTGACCAGTCCCCATCCAGGAGGATGCCAAGAGTTGGCTAATCAGAACAAAAGGTTCTCACATCACCCAGGAAATTCTAAAGGATTTAAGAAGTCAGTGTCAGATGCTCCTATCACTCAGAAAATTACAAAGTCTTAGTAGCTCTCTGTCTATGGTTCATAGAGATGGAAATTGAACTTCCTGGAAAGCTGTTGCACTTTCTGGGTCATTGGGACATGGCAACACTTCCTGATTTATAGGGATGATTGTGGCACTTCCTGGTTCATAGGGACATTGTAGACACAGGGTCAGAAACCAAATATTAGAACACAAGACTGTCTTGGCAACCCTATTTACAAGGATTTTGGGAAGGGTGTTGCAGAACCCGGGGGGCAGAGAACAATATATTTAATATATAGTGGTCTTTTACTAGTTTACACCTAAAATGGTAGAAATCCCTAATGTAGGTACTGTCCAGTTTATGGTACCTTTTTGCAACCACCCGTCTGGGTAGGCCAGGGGGGTACCATTCATTCACCCATTGGACAGATGCAGAAACTCAAGCTAGAGCATTCGAGAATCTTTGCCGCTAGTGACGTGTTGGGTCTGAGACTAGTATTCAGGTTTAGAGATCATATGTTCACATTATTAGTGGAGGATGGTTGGGGACAATGAGCAGAAGTAGGACAGAAGAGGACAAAAGAGAACAAAGCAGTTAAAAAAATAAAACTTTCTGCTAGGGTTCCAGTGTTGCCATGTTTGCAGGCTAAGAAAACTGTCAGAGAGGAACAAGACAAGGACACACACTACCAGATTTGTTTAGACACATTTTCTTTATTCAGGGTTTCTTGGGGGGAGGCTCAGAACGGTATGGACAGATACAATAACATCCTAAGAGTTCTTTTCAGAAACAGTAAACTTCCACAGATTCTGCCTCTGAGTCAGAGTCCATAGATTCAGGAGAAACATCTCCCATGTGCATCTTCAGAGACTCAGGGGCCAGCCTTTCTGCAAAGCTCCCCTGTAAAGAGAAAAGATGGAATTTCGTATTGGCTTGGATGAGATCAAATGAAACATCACTGATTTAAGTTCATTTAAAATCCTGATCATAGAAGACACTGTTATGCTTCCCTTTCAGCAGCTGAGCCTTTCAAATATCATTCTGTCTAAACCTATTCACACAATGAAGCTGTGGTGTGCCTCGAAGATGAGCTCTGCTGTGGATCATTCTGAAGACGAAGAACTCGAAATAAATTTGCAACGCACAGTGTTCCCTATGGCCTGGCCTAACGGCAGTGTATGAGAGAAAAAGAAATATATTCCCTCCTTCATCGCTGGGTTCATGGCTGCAGTCCCTACAACAAAAGACAGATTAATAAGAGAGAAGCATACACGTGTATTAACATTTAAGTTCCATGTGACACAGGTACCTTCACAAAGAAATAAAGACCCAAAGAAATGGGGAAACTGAGTAGTTTTATGCTTAGGTTTCCTTAAGAGTGGACAGTTGTGGAGAAGTGTCATTAGTCAAAGGCGGCATCATCTAATGGGAATGAACTGGGGGAAATTAGCAAGGTCTGTGTGTTCAGATTCTTCTCCACGTCCTGTGTCTTCAGAGATAGGAACCTTCCTTCCCTCTGGGTACAAGGGTCTCCTGCTGCTTCATAACACGGCCCGAAAGTGGAAAGGGAGAAGGGGCATGCATGCAAGAAAGAAAAAGGGACAGACTCCTGAGATAGCTCACCCATTTCTGTGAGAAAGGCATTAATCCCTCTTATTATAAAAGCCTCACCTCCCAACACCATCACAACGCAATCAAACTTTATCACGAGTTTTGGAGAAGACAAACCATAGTAGGGTGGCTAATAGGGGGGGTCTCCTTTCCTCACCAGAAGACACAGCTGTCACACACTAGGACTCGGAACATTTCAACGTCTTCCACAAAGAAAAACCCTGTGGGGGAAAGGTA
This sequence comes from Lepilemur ruficaudatus, assembly GCA_963574885.1. Taxonomy (NCBI): domain Eukaryota; kingdom Metazoa; phylum Chordata; class Mammalia; order Primates; family Lepilemuridae; genus Lepilemur; species Lepilemur ruficaudatus. The sequence goes on along the minus strand of CAUYRT010086690.1, from coordinate 25,669 downwards.
GACAAGGGGTTGTAATATTTGGTGTAAACCCAATTGTCCTTCGTGCATGTGACTTGGGATATCTGAGACACTCCCACTTTCAAATACTCTGTTCGTGTATCTGAGTAAGCATTACTGATAGATCACTGTATTACTTTTCTGTGGCTACCATGACAAATTATCAGGCCATGGTCACACATGTTCAGCTCAGAATAAACCTTTAAATTATTTTACAGAATTTGGGTTCTTTTCGATTGACACCTTCCTGGTGATTTCTGAGATCAACCCCCACCACCCACCCCAGACACACACACATAAACTCTTTGCACTTGAATGCTGTAGACTTCTGACACAAGCACAAGTTAAGAAATTTGTCTTCTGGAAAGTTCTGAGGGGTAGCCACTTTCGATAGGCGTTGGATGATGAAGAAGTCACACTGGCAGTGTCTTCTCTGCGGGGCACCATGACTGCATGACTAAGAAGGAAGTTTGCAAATTCAGTGTGTTTCTCCATTGAGAGCACCCACTCTGCATGTGGGAAGGTCACCCACATCCCTTGAGCTCAAGTTCCAGGCAATTCTCTGCAAACTCTGGCTGACGGGTGGTCTGCAAGGTAACTCTGCCTTGAAATCAGCCCCTTGCAACGTAGACTTTCTGTGCTTGCAGAAAAAGAAATTGTAAAGGTTAGTTGTAAATTAAGTTCTGGGAAGCTCGGTACAGCACACTTTAAGTCATATGGACAGATGCAACAATGGGGTGACTGCAGTGTGGTGAACTTCGTTCAGCCTGCATCATCATTGTCCTTGTTGAACCCAATCTTCACATTTCTGTGAGTCGGCCTCCATGCCCCAAGTTACATTTGTGGGAAAATAATAGAGGAAGAGATTAAAGCACCATTTTGCATTTTTATCTGAGAGGCTCTGAATGGGAGCCCGGATAACGTACTTAGCATACATAAATTATGGAAGAGGGTATTTCTCATCTCCTTCACATGCTCAACACTACTAAGGAGCCTTAAAAAAAACAAACCCCAGCAGCATTTAAACGTTCGCACAGCCTAGCACACATAAATATTTACATGTCTCTCAATGGGAAACAAATATGTGTACATATTATTCTTTTGAAGACAGACTGAAGGCAGTTCTTTCAGCTCAGATGCTCAAAACCATTTGCTAAACAGAGAGGGATTGTCATTTCTCTTGATTTTTGTAAGAAACAGGCAAGTACGACTGGTGACCAATATTCACAATAAAATCAGAATATTTCAGGACTATGGAAAGTGTGGACCAAAAGGTGTTTTTTTTTTTTTTCCTCAATGGCCTGCTCAGAACACTTATTTAAAACTGGAAAGAACAGAATATTTGCTTTTTGTCCTTGCTTCACAATGGAGTCTGTAGGAATTTGCCCCTTCAAGAGAACGGGCAGTCTCTGAAAGAATGTAGCAGAAGGAGCTATGCCACCCCAAAATAGGTCTCTGGCACAAGGATTCCTCCGAGCTGATTATTTCCAGAAATAGCAGACACAGGAGGAGCTTCACAAATAGAGTAGAAGTTACCTTGTTGTAAGACATTTACATCCATAAAGGAAATTTCCATTTGTAAGGACGTCTCCAGGTCTGTACCAGCCAGAGAAGGAGGACTGTTAAATCACAGACACTCTTATCAATTGAGAAGGTGCTCACCAAGCTATGCACCACGGACCTTACCCTTGTCAATCTGATTTTCTGGTCATCTCCCCATACTTGGTCTCCTCCACACTCTTATTTCTCTGTCTCAACTGGAAATGCCATTTAAGCTTGAATTTTAAGTCCTCTCTCTGAGATTTACCCATTTTTTTCCTGGTATCTTCCAAGGATACACGAGGCATGCATGTTCATAGCCTCCTGTGTTTGTTGTTTTCCTTTCTTTTCTTTTTGTGTGCAGCGTACAAGCTGAGAACTCTGAAAGGGTGGAGAGAAAAATGATTCACCCTCCCCTACACCACAAAGAAAGACCAACACTTCCATCATCTAGTCTTTTGACAGAGGAGGTCAGAATGCCTGAGAGAGGTTGTGGTGATGGAAGGTGCTTGGTGGCCCCTCTTGGTACAGGAGGAAGCACAGAGGAAGAAGAGAGTTACAAGGGCACAACTGTAGCTCTTCCCAAACAGAAGAAAAGCAAGCACAAAAGGCCCGAAGATGTGCAGTCCAAAACCTACAAGGAGCGGAGTCAGGAACCAAGCAATGTAACCATGCAAGGTAGGTGACCCAACAACAGCACACATGAGAAATCCTATCATTTTAGGAATGTGCTAAGGGGATCCCTGAATCCCAGTGGAATTTTTGGGGGAGCCTAAGGGATGCGGAATCCAAGTGCAGGCTCTAAATTTCAGGCATGGTGGGAAAGAGAGCTGTAGCCAGGAGTACCAGACAGACAAGTGGACATGACACTGAAATTAGAGAGAAAACCGTCTGTGTTATCTGAGGAAAGAAACACCACTTATATTTGGCGGTGACAGTTGGCTGGTGCAGTGGTCTCTCACTTCTCAGCAGTTTTGGAGGACCACTAAGAGCCAAGCGGCAGTGAGATCAGGGACACATTGGGCATTTCAACATGGGCACCAGTTCACTTGCCTCGACACCGGTGGAAGAGGTGACACTCTTTGCCAACAGCTGTCCAAGAGCAGGCTGTGACAATAATCCGCTCCTTTGCCCAATGCCAGCATGAGTAGTCCAAGAACTCAGGCGCGAGCCCATTGCCAAACAGACCAAGACCTTGGACAAGTCACTTTTTTTTCCCGGAGCCCAGATTTCCCATCTGCACAGTAAGAGTGAATGTGCATGTCTCTGAGCTCCCTCGGGGTCTGAAAGACGAATTATCCCTGAATTCCATTCCCTCCTGCCCACTCTTTGCCATCCGGCTGTGGACGAAGGGGGCCCTCTGGGCTCCCTTGTTGGTTATCCAAATCTCACTTCCGGCGTGAAGGAGACCCACCCAGCGGAAACAGAGCCCAGCGTCCACCACTGAGGACATGGTTCTCATGCAAGTGTGAAGAGGGTGACAGTTGGTTAATGGATGCATCAACGACTGAGGCACATCCTCTTGGAGGCATGACTTTGTCTACATAAAACACAATCACACTGAATAAAAACTAAGATTGACCGTAACATCTCAGAAAAGGTCCCTCAAAACCTAAAGCATGAGGAGCTATTAAGCTTCCTTTACTTGGAAAGACGAGAAACTGAGCCCGTTACGTAAGAAACGTCACCCGGACCCCAAACGCTGCAGCTGACCCCCTGCCATGCTTCCGACGGGTGGTGGGCGTGTCGGTCTCCCCCCACGTCGGGTACCCAAAAGCGATCACAGCTCTGCGATTTCTCATCGACAACTTCATTGAGACATAATTTGCGTACCGTAAACCCAGCCCATTTTCAGTGCACAAGTCAATGCTTTTTAGGATATGTACGGAGCTGTGCAACATTCTCAATATAAAAAGAAACGTTGTAGCCACTGAGCACATCTTCCCCTGTCTCCTTCTCCCCCACCAGCAAGTCCCTGACAACCTCTGTTCTACTGTCTGTCTCTATGGATTTACCTACGTTGGACTTTTCCTAAGAACGGAATCGTACAACACGTGGTCTTTTGTGGCTACCTCCCCACGGTGTGTTTTCAAAGCTCACCCACGTTGTAGCCCACGTTACGGCTTCATTCTTTCTGGCACCTGAATAATATCCCATTGCACAGATACACCACATTTCTTTGAAATCCATACGGACGCTTTGGTTATGCCTGCTTTGGGGCCATTGCAAATACTGCCGCTATGAACATCACGCATGCAAATATGCGACTTTTCGGGTGCTCATGTGTTTTCTCTTGCGCATGCACCCAGAGGCAGAATGGCTAGGTTGTATGGTTAGCCTGTGGTCAACCTTTCGAGCAACCACCAGACGGTTCCCTGCCTGTATCTTTTAAATTTCAATTTCAGCCGGCTTAAATCTGACTCTCACACTCCCCTGCGCTGGGAAGTATAATCGGGGCTATTATTGCGGTTCGCTGCTCTCCCTAGAGTCCCACAAGAATTTGGGTCGTGCTCCATTTTCAGGTGATTCGAAAAATTACTCCGTGACAGTCAGCGCTACGAGCTTCACTCACACCCCACCCCCTGCCGCTCCACCCGCACCTGCGGCCAGCCGCCCTTGATATTCTCGGGATGCAGGAATCTGTGCCACGTCTGGGAACCCACGGACCTAAAGTCCAGCCTCCCTGGGGGGGCGTGTGTGGCAGAGTCAGCCAGGTGTGCATCCAACATTCCCGTCTCCCTTCCCCGGGACTTGGGGCCGTTCGTCCACAGTGGGCTCCGGCCACCTCGGCGGGGGCCCTCAGTTCCTGGTCTGAATTATTGGCAACTGAGAGATAACCATTTGATAGGATACGCTACCGAAATTCCGGGGCGTGTGTGTTACTGCAGGTCATTGCTCATTGGCTAATACAGCAGGCAGCCTGGACCGGTCCGCTCTGATGCAGTGATGCTGTTCTCAGTTTTGGGGAAAAATAATTTCTCTATCCTTCTCTCTCTCTCCCTCTGTTTTCCCCTTTTCATCTTCCTCTCCCTCCTTCCGATGCCTCCCTTCCCTCCCTATCCTTGCAAGATACAACATCACCAAAAAGTGTACTTCATTATAAAAGCTTCAACGTTGAACACTCTCCCAGAAGGAACCACCTCTAAAACCCTAAAACCTCCAGTGAGCATGTGCTCCTTTGCACTCTTCCCAGACCTTCAGAGAGTGACAGGTGGCCGGGGTGCACAGCATCCTCCTGGAGGGACACATATGAGCTTGGGTCTCCCGGGTCAGCCACCGCGGCCACAGCTGTAGACGGAGACTCAGGGCGCAGGCAGCGTGTGCCCGCCACAGCCAGTAGGTGGCGTGACGAGACAAGTGTGAACTGAATCAAGGCTCGAGCTGCCTGCAAGCAGGACCCCGACCCTCGCCTGGAAGACAGCCCCCACCTGAGAGCCGGTGCCCGTGCAAGCACAGGTGCAATCATTTTGTACAAGCAACGTATGGGATCTCCCCCACCCGTAAAGGGAAACAAGCTGTGGTCTCCCAAGCCACCCAACAAACACCCAGCATCTGTCTGTCTGCCTCTGTGGATTTACCTACATTGGAGTTTTCGTAAGAATGGAATCGTACTTACGTGGGCATCCCACAAACATTAAAGAATACACGTCTCAGCATGATCCTTGTGGCCAATATGAAATACTCTGCAATCACGAGGAACTGGGTGCTGCCAGGGAGCACCCAAATCGGGCTCCTTATGCTTGAAAATTTAAGACGTGTGTCAGAGAAAGAGGACATTTCAGACACCACATTTGTGTCTGACCCACATCTTGAAGCTTTTCGGAAACAGCAGGTATTCATTCCTCCCTCTGTGAACACTGGATTCTCTCTGCAGTTGTCCCCCAGCAGTGGATGATGGGTCACAACCTACAGGTGAGTTTAATACCTGCAGCCCTCACTAGTTCCTGCGGAAAAGGGGCACGGTTCACCCCCAGCTGCGAGGTTTTCTGTAAAATGTTTCAACACACAGGAAACACCGGGAAAGAGTTACGCACGAACTGACATTAGAGATTAGAGATTTCCTCCTCTTCTGTCCACAAGTCAGACACAGAGCGTCAATTTTTACCGGGCGCCCGCTCTGGGGGAGGCCAGGATGCCCACCTGTTAGCGGGCAAAGCCGTCACGTAAAATAGGGGTCGAAGCTGCTTCTCCACATCTCATAACTGAAATTGTTCATGTCCGATGTTCCTTGACAAGCTGCAGGTTTGCAGGCAAATGATAACAAATTCCCCGTTCTCCACACGGTAGCCTGAGAAATAAAGTATCATTATTGCACACACCTTATAGAATCATTCACGGAGAAAATAAATTCCACCGGCAGGACACCCCGTGTTAGGAAGCAGGATGTCTCGGCGTCCGACCATACTGGGAGCTCCGGTGCGAGGCCAGAATGACAAGAGAGTCTCTTACGCGGTTTTAGTCGAATCAGCCAAAGCATTTTGCAGATTTCAAATACCGCACAAAGAAATCTCTCAACCTTTTCCAAGTGAAAAGTCTTTCCACGTCCAAGACGTAAAAGAAATGTTAACTTACTTGACGTGTGAATTTAAGAAAACTGCCACATCAAAAAAAACAAAAAACAAAAAACCTACCACCCTTAACAAAACTTTCTCAAGCCAACAGTTAGCAAAGAAACTTGACTGCAAAATTTTAAAACCTTAATTAGAATTCGTGGCCAACTTTATTTTCCCCAGATTTGTTGATTTTTCCATGTCTTTCCCCATGAACCAAATAAAAAAGAAAACAAAGTTTAAAATTAAAAAAAAAAAAGGCACCTTACACAATCTGGAAACATATAATTGTTCAAATCACACTGTGGGAGTCTGTCTGCATCTGTTTAGGTGTTTTTATGACCCTGAATCTATGGCTAACCAGCCCCCTCTCTGCTATTTTAAAAAATACAATATTCCTTTTCTTATACTTTCTCTAGTTTTTTTTTTTAACCAAACTACATTTGCAGGAATAAAGTAGGAAAAAAGAAAACACGCACTAAAGCCTGAACTTGCCATCAGCTCTGCAAGTTATTAATATTAAATACTAATTAACAAATAATTAATATTTATTAATATCACTACCTTACACATACTCTGAGTTGAGTGAATGGGTTTTTCGGTGACGCAAAGCAGATACCTGAGAACTTGAGGGATGTTTCCCCGTAAAACATTTTCTAAAAGGCAGAAGGGTTACCTCTGCTTCCCTGTAAATAGAAGTCTTTCTGGCATTCCTCTGTTCTCAGATAAAAGCACTCCACAGCTAAAATATTAGTTTAAGTCTGATTGCATCTGTAAGAGAAATATCCTCTGTCTCCCACCGCGATGCCCCGCGTCATCTGGGAAACAATTTGCGCAGATAGTAAAAAGACACATCCCAGAGCCAACAGAGGTGGCAGGGTAAACAGAATCGGGGACCGTGAAGATGAAACGCCGTTTGAACCTCCAGGCGGCGTTCGGCTACTATGGAAACATCACCTTCTACCGGCTTTTAGCCTCAGTTTTATTCTCCTCCCGAACAAACAAAGTAGCAAGTGTGTATTTGCCCAAGTTAACCTACAGCATCAACCTCGCTAAAAACAATCATAAATTTGGCAGAACGATCGAGCCCAGAAATAGCCACGATTTCACCACCGCCACGCACACGGCCACACCTAGAGCCATCCCGCCTGACCCCGGACTTCATTCGGTTTGCAAACCGAGTTTCAGCAAAGCGCCCCGTGGACGTCGGTAACCGGAGCACCCACCCGAGTCCCCGAGTGCCTCTGAACGTTGGATCCAAGAGGCAGATCCTGGCGCCAAGCTCTGCAATCTTCCCAGGGAGCCCAAGCACTGTGGAGGATTTGGGCAGGTTTCCTCTGATTAAAAAAATGTAGAAGAGTTTAGCCTTCCAAGTGAAAGAGGGCAATCACGATTTAATTGCTTCAGGCAATCGAGTCAAGCCAGGGAAAGACGCCGTCCAGAGCTGTTCCATCTCCTCTATGGGAGGCTGGACCTATCCCAACGTGCTCCAAGAACAGCCTGAAAATGTGAAGCACGTCCAAGAAAACGCACACGATTTTTGAACAAACTGACCCAGGGATCGCTGACAATCCAAGGTCCACACCAAATGCCCTAAAGGGCTGCCCACGACCAACTCCTGTTCACAGAGATACTGCGCCGGACATCCAGAAACGATGGAATCTTTTCCCCATTTCTCCTAATCACCCCGGAGCGGTTTGCTCATTGGGGGACCTTCCCCGGCCCCACCTGCCTGCCCCAGGGGCCATGGGATCCCCCTTGTCCGTGAGTTTGTAGATGCTGCCGAGAGCTAAAACGAAAAGCAACCCACTGGGCTTACCCGGTTTCTACTCTCACTTAGAAATATTCTTTGATCATTTTTGCTTGATCAAAAAAAAAAAATTATGTTCTTATCCTTCCATCCAAACCCCAGTGAATGGGCTTTGGTGTCTGCATACTCAGCTACACAGCATCATGTTTTTCAAAGGCCACGAAACCTATTTTATGGCACAAATGAGCTCCTGGGTTCGGGCATGCACTCACTCGCCCGCAGATGATAGGAACGCTTCCTAAGTCCACACTTAGGCTGAGTGTGTGCGCTGCCTTCTGGTATTTTAAAATCTGCTCATGTTTTTTTAAAAAAAAAAAAAATTCATTGCATCGACTTAATCAACTTGACAATCCTCTACTGGGTTGTAAACTGGTAGTTTAGAAACAGCACCCAAGCAGAAATAGCTCATCAATGAACGTGTCTACGCCGACTTTCCAAAGTCCAAATGACCCCGCGTGACCTGAGCCGCCTGTTCCGTTTCCGTTGCTTACTCGGGAATAATAAAAGGCTTTGGTCAAAGCCACACAGCCTAAAAAGCAGAAGCCCTGATCACGAATGGTGGGCCCACAGACAGCCCACCACGCTCTGCAGCCCTCCGGCTCCGGGACCAAACGGCGCCCAGACATGCATAGAAAGAGTATTTCGTAGCTCATGAGTTTGGATTTAGGAATCGACCGTTTATCTGATTCTAAAATAATTCACTCAAGGGAGAGTGTGTCCACTGACACGTTGCCTTCCCACCCAGTGTTTAGTTCACAAAGCAACTCAGGGGTGAGGAAAATAAACCACCTGCGCCTGACTGGAGGATCAGACGGCAGCAGCAAGTCTACGAAAGCGGGATGAGAAGTGATTGCTGCGTAAAAGACTCAGAGAGAGAGAGTTTCAGATGTGCCCGGAAAGCAGGGCCCATGGACCGAGGGGGTCAGGACAGGGTTAGGCAACCCAGAGAAAGAAGGCATCAAAAACCAGACTGGATTTGTGGCCAGAGCAAGGTTCAGGTTGTGAGTCTTAAAGGGAGGGAAGGTTGATATTCACTGGGTTCCTTTCTATCCACTAGTTTATCTTCCACCGTAAGGCTACTCCGGGAATTAGATTAAATACACGCAGGCCAGGCGGGGTGGCTCACGCCTGTAATCCCAGAACTCTGGGAGGCCGGGAAGGGAGGATCACTTGAGGCCAGGAGTTCGAGACCAGCCTGAGCAAGAGTGAGACCCCGTCTCTACTAAAAATAGAAAGATTAGCCAGGCGTGGTGATGGCACCTGTATTCCCAGCTACTCGGGAGGCTGAGGCAGGAGGATCGCTTGAGCCCAGGAGTTGGAGGCTGCAGTGAGCTATGATGACACCATTGCACTGTGGCCCAGGTGACAGAGCAAGACTCTGCCTCAATAAAACAAACAAACAAAAAAGATTAAATGCATGCATAAGATGTGAGCAACCAAAACGCAAAAATCTTACGACAGCTGTCTCAAAAATAACCCATGAATCAAGTTCATTTTCTTACATTTGACGTTTTCCCTTTTTATTGTAGTCTGACTATGCACATTGAACTATGCATGTGTTTGGGATACAGAATGAAACTTTGACACACGTGTACAACATATAATAAGCAAATCAGGGTCACGATCGTAGCTGACACCTCAAGCATTCATCATTTCTTTGTGCTGGAAGCATTCAGAATCCCCTGTTCTACTGTGCAAAAATGTACAGCAAATTATTATTAACTAAATTCCCCCTGCCGGGCTACAGAGCACAGGGACTCATTTCTCCTATCTCGCTATAATTTTGCATTGGTTGATCAACCTGTCTCCATCCTCCTCTTCCCTAATATCCAGAATATACACAAATAACCACAATTCCACTCTCTCCTTCTAGGGGCTCAACTTTTAGCTTCCACCTAAGAGTGAGGATGTGGGATACTTATCTTTCTGTGTCTCAGTTAATCCTCTTAACACAATGTCCTCTAGGTTCATCCATGGTGCTGCAATTGATGAGATGTCAACCTTTTTCACAGCTGCGTAATATTCCATTGTGTGTATACTCCCACATTTTCTTTACCCATTCGCCTGTTAATGGACACTGGGCTTGATGCTGTATCTCGGCTGCGGTGAACAGAACTACAATAAACACGGGAGGGCAGATGTCTCTTCAATACCCTGATTTCCCTTCCTTTGGATACATGCCCAGGAGCGGGGTTGCTGGATCATATGGTAGCTCTATTTTTAGTTCTTTGAGAAGCTGCCACACTGTTTTCTATAATGGCTGCGCTAATTTACATTCCCACCAACAGGGTGTAAAATTTCCTTTTCTCCAAATTCCCACCAGGATTTGTGAGTTTTTTTTTTTTTTTTTTTTTTTGCCTCTTTGGATATAGCCACGGGTACCGGGGTGAAATGGTATTTAATATCTCATTGTGGTTTTGATTTCAATTTACCCTGATGATTAGTGATGTTGAGTGTTTTTTCATATATATATATATTTTGAAATATCTATTCAGACTCTTTGACCATTTTTAATTGGATCACTTGGTTTTGTGTTGGTTTTTGGTTTTGTTTGTTTGTTTTTTTACTGCTGAGTTGTTTGAGTTTCTTGTATGTTCTGGACATTAGTCCCCTGTTGAATGAATAGTTTGCAGATATTTTCTCTCATTCTACAGGTTGTCTGGTCTCCCTGTCGTTTTCTTGCTGTGCAGAAGATTTTTCGTTTGATATATTCCCATTGGTCTATTCTTTGTTTTTGCTGCCTGTCTTTGAAGTTTTACCCGTGAAATTCTTGCCTAGACCAATGTCCTAAATTGTTTCCCCTATAGTTTTTTTTTTTTAGTAGTTTTATTGTTGTTTGGAGTCTTACATTTAACCCATCCAGGGTTGAGCTTTTGTGTACGGTGAGAGGTGGGGCTCCAGTTTTATTTCTTTGCGTCTGGTATCCGGTTTCCTCAGCACCACTTACTGACAAGGGTGTCTTTCCCCCAGAGTAGGTTCGCAGTGCCTTTGATGAAAATCGGCCGGCTGCAAATGTCTGGACTTATTTCCGAGGCCTCTATTCTGTTCCATACCTTCTTACATCAAAAAAAATCAAGCTCTGTTTGGTGAGAAAGGAACCGGGGTGTATTTCCGCTGACACCTGCTTTTCCCTTCCCGCCTGAACGTTCCTTCTCTCTCTGGGCTGGATTGTGGGTGTCTGATAGTTTTTTTTTTTTTAATATGAAATGAAGTTTAATAAAAAAAATAACAGAAACGTTGGCATTCCTCCTCAGTGTACCCCCTGAGGAATAGAAACCCTTCATGCGTGGAGAGGTAGAAGTGTATAAATTCAATTATCCTGCTTCTTTCAGCCTCTGAACACCTCGAGGCTGGAGATGCAGGTTCATTTCAGAGTTAGAAGCTGCAGCCCTGGGAAAAAATACGGTATCACCGCCAATCAGATACTTCTCCATGGATGACACCAACAGTCCACTCGAAGCCTGCTCTCTCTCTCTCTCTCTCTCTCTCTCTCTCTCTCTGTGTGTGTGTGTATGTGTGTGTGTGTCTCTCTCTCTCTCTCTCTCTCTCTCTCCGTGTCTCTCTCTCTCTGTCTCTGTCTCTCTCTGTGTCTCTCTCTCTGTCTCTGTCTCTCTCTCTCTCTCTCTGTCTCTCTCTCTCTGTGTGTGTGTGTGTGTGTGTGTGTCTCTCTCTCTCTCTCTGTCTCTCTCTCTGTCTCTCTCTGTCTCTCTCTGTCTCTCTCTGTCTCTCTCTCTCTGTCTCTCTCTCTGTCTCTCTCTGTCTCTCTCTCTCTCTCTCTCACACACACACACACACACACACGCATGCATGCACACACATCCTTGACTCTCTCCCTCAAGTGCCAAGGAGAAGCCCCCTGACTCCTTGCCTCCTGGGCTGGGTCAGGGCACCCGCATGGACTCTCCTTTGCTCTGCAATCTTGCACACCACACCTCTCACTGACCTGCAGACTCCAGAAAAGCCAGCCCCTACCCTGATGCATGACGCCGATATAGGGCTTCCTCCTGGCCGTAGAAGGAAGAGGGTATCCTCTCTCCTGCCTGGGTCATCCTACAGGAAGAGCAGTACTAGGACGGAAGCACTGGGTGGGAGGATGGGGAGCAGGGATTCGAACACCACGTGAGCACCTGATTCACCCCCGTTGCCGGAGCAGCACAATCTCCTGACCTCACAATGCACATTGTCCCGGCTCCCGCACTCAGCCGCGGATCCACCCTGGACCATCGGAGGCAATGCTGTTTCCACCTGCAGCAGGTCCTATCTTCTCCTTTGTCCGTGACTCTGAAAGTCAGGGACCACCTGGGCCCCAGAGCACTGGGTTCTCAGACAACGTGTCTCCCACCTTGGGGCTCTTCTCCTCCCAGAACGCTGGGGCATCAGGGCTGCGGGTGCTCCACGCTACATGCGGTTATACAGCTTTTCCCAGGCGGTTCCTCACTGCGTGCACACGAGGACATCTGTCTGGCGCCGTGCACCTGCCCCAGCCACTGGTGTGGGGGCCCACAGGCGTCGGAGCATGCTGGGCCCCTATTCTGCACGTGGTGGGAGCTGGGTTGTCTTGTCCTGATGCTCTTATGTCATAGACTCCCCGTCCCAACACCACACCTCATCCTGCACCCCAACTCACTGCATCCCTTAAAGGGGGCATGCAAAACACCCAGCTACATGGAGACACCCTGCTTTCCTTAGAACTCTGCACAGGGATTTTGGGCTCCTTTGACCTTCGGTGTTTTGTGCCAGCGTCCCCACCAGGCGTCAGCCCTAAACGCAGCGGGGCCTGCAGGAAAGGGGGGTGTGTGTGTCTCCACGGGAGGCAACAGCTATACCCCCATCCCCACGGCCGAGCCACAAAGGGTGGGAGACTTTCTGCTACGCAGGGCAGAAACCTGCGTCCTTACCCAAGCACCCGTCTGCACCCCCTGTTCTTCCTCGAGGCCCTGGGAGTCTCCCCTCTCCCTTACGTAAGCCCTGACCCTAAGCAGGGCTTTGAGTCTTTCTCCTCCTGGGCCCAGGCCCCTCCCAGCCCCTTCCTGCCTCGCAGCCGCAATGAGTTCATGGCAACCTGAGACCCCCTCCCCTGTTCCATTCCGTGCCCAGAAAGAGAGAGAAAAGGAAGGGGCGCCCTCTCTCAGCCAGGACCCCCCCAGTCTTCTGTAATCGCATAGCAGCTCACCAAGAGCAAAAGAGGGGCGCTGGGAGGAGGAGAGACAGGGGGCCCCGGGAGAGGGGCTGGCATGCACGCCAGCAGCTGGGGTGGAGAGACGCGGGCTAGGAGGGATAACAGGGGGCTTGCGGGGCTCCCCTCTCTCGCCGCCCCGCCTGCCTGGGGGGAAGACCCCCGCCGCGCGCCGCAGCCCCTCCCCCCGCGCTCGCCCCCGCGCCGCCTTCCCGCGCGCCCGCCGCACGGCCGCCTCCGCGCCCCCCGCCGCGCGTGGACGGCTGCGCGCTGCGCCCCGCAGGGCCGGCGCTTCCACCTGTCACCGCGCGGCCGCCGTCTCGCCGCCGCCGCCCAAGTTTGCGGGGACTTGCCGGGCTCACCCGCTTCTTCCAGCGCTTCGTCCTCCTCCGGGTCCTCGCCCATGGCCGCAGCTTCTGCCCTCCCGCCCCCCGCGCCCCGCGCGCCGCCCGCCCAGCCCCGCGGCCGCCGGGCCCGGTGAGCGCGAGGAGCGGGGCCCCGGGGAGCGGCCGCCGGGCGGTCGGAGCCCCGCGCGCAGCCGCCCCGCACCCGAGCGCGCCGGCAGCAGCCGCCGCCGAGCCGCGGAGCAGCCACCGCCGCCGAGCCGCGGGCTCCCGTCCCTGGCACGGAGCACTGCGGATGCGGCGCGGGGCCGGCGCGGGGCTCCGGGCGCGCTCGGGGGTCGTGAGCGCCGCGCCCCGCGCCCCCGCGCGCCCCCCGCCCGCCTGCACGCCCCGCCGGGGCCATGCAGTCGCTCATCTCGCCGGTGACCAAGGCGATCCTGGTGGCCCTCTTCATCTTCGCCATCCTCCTCATCCTCTACGTGATCCTCTGGTACATCTGCCGGGATGTGGACTGCGACCACGGCATCTGAGCCCCGCGGCCCCCGGGAGCCGCGAGGCTGAAGGCGCCCCCAACCCGAGGGGCGCCACTCCGGGCATGGGGGTCGAGCGGCTCCGCGGTGACCCCCAGCGAGGCGCCCGCGCCCCCCACCCCAGGCCCCGCCGCGCACCCGCCACCGCCACCTGGCCTTGACCTTCAGGGATGGACTGGGGAGATCGGGTGAGTGCACTCCTGGGGCCGCTCTGCAGGGCGAGGGTGGGGGAGCCATAACTTTGGGGAGGGCGCGGGACGCGTATGGCACTGTCCCCGGGGTCCCCCCTGGGGGTGGAGGAGGTGGCGAGAGGCAGCAGGTGAGCGCGCACGGGGGGTGGGCGCGGGCCCGCCGTGCCCCTCCGGGTCCGTCCCACCCCCTGGGCGCCCTGGGTCGGAGGACGCGACGCGCTCCCGCCTTCAGCCGTCCCCCGCACGGCGGCCAGTGCCCGAGTGGGACGCGGGCTCCCAGGCGCTGCGGGGTCCCCAGCTCTCTGTTTGGGGACGCAGGGACCTCACGCTGAGGTCCCCCGGGCAACCACTATGGCTGGACTCACTGGCCAGGGCGCGCAGTAGTGCCAGGGGCCGCGTGCCATCCACGGCAAAGGGACACCTCTGGCGAACAACTGAAAACAAAATTCAAAGCTGATCGGAAGGCTGTTGCCCTTCTCACCCTTCCAGACGCCCCCAAGGGGCAAAAAGTCTAGGGGAGGAGGGGTGTAGGTTTCCTCCAAGGTTTCCTCGCCTCTGCCCCAGAGGCGAGAGACGCAGACGTGACAAGGATGGGGCTTTTGCCTTCCACCAAGTGTGCCAGGCAAGTTTGGGAAGGTGAAACAATTGTGACTTAAATAAATACCTTGTTAGCAAGAAAAATGCCTCCTCCCTTTGAATATTTCTCTGGAAAATGAACCTGTGAGAAAAAAAAACCACACACCCAGTTTAAATAGGCTGCCAATTTATGTGTCTGCGGTTGCTGGGACGCCTGCGTTTGATAACCGGGACAGCCAAGGGCTGTTTAGGGCTATCACCGGGGCTCCAGCCTCTCTGGTCTTGTTTTGTGTAATGTGTGTTCTTTTAGTCCTCTGAATAACAGTGGCCAGCCACTTGAGGGTTAAAAAAAAAGACTCGAAATCCAGAGGCTCCTTGGTCTGAGGAATGTCCAGAGAGCCAGTGTCTGATTTGGGGATGATCAGGGTTTGCATGTGTTCATGTTCTTTTTATTTATTGTTTTTTTTTTCCCCTGTAGTTAAAAATTAGGGTTGAGAGTGTCAATGATTCTGCAGCAGCTGTGGTATATCCCCAGATGTCCATGTGTGTGGGGGGGGGGAGAGAGAGGACAGCCCCATTTTAAGGACATCAAATGTAATTTGTGAAAATAAGGAAACATTTGTGGAGCTCCCCCCCACCCCCGGTGATCTCAATAGAAATACGTTCTTGGGGAATTCTGTAGCTAGGTGGGGACATGATGTCTGCTAAGATGTCATGGTCATTTTTCGGGTGTCTTGCTCCAACCAGCCAGTCTCCCCAGTCTGCCTTGCACCCCCATCCCCGACCCCTGAGGGTCAAGTACCAAAAGCCTACGGTTCACACAGCCCAGTCCCAAAAGGCTCTCTGACAACCACGGGGACAAATATTTCTGCCGTGTTTCCGAAGCCCTGCAGGTGCTCTCAGCGTCAAGCAGAATCCTCTGAACAGAGACAGGAGACAGGCTTCATTATCCCAATCGGAAAGGCGGTGCCTCACATTCTACTCCCCTGCGCGGAGGGGAAATACACAGCCGCATCCCACACACGGCAGGTGTATCGGTTCCAGAATTATGCCAAACACACACCTGTTTGTACTCGGATACAGAGTGGGGGAAGCCTGATTCTCAGGTGAGCGCTTGGGTAGGCGTGGGGAGGTGGGAGCCGGTCACTGGGCCGGCGTGTCTGGGAGGGACGGGAAGACACAGCTACCGTCAGAACTAATTATGAGCCACTGATGATGCTCACCCCAAACCAGGCAGCTGAGGCCCTGTCCAAATCCGGTGATGTCTCAGAGCTTGTGTGACAGTGTCGGCTGGCCTTCGAGTAGTCCCACACGGCACTGCCACGCCAGTGTAGCGGTGTCTACTCCCCTTTCCCAGAGAAACGCCCTCCCGTCAATCAGAAGCTAGCCGTCTCCGGATGGGCGCTACGGACAATTAAATTAAATCTCCTGCTTAATAGTCATTAGCAGTCTGCCGAAAGGCTCATCACCACGTCGGCTCGGAATTCAAATCGCAAGGTGATCTCCGAGGCCCGGAGTGGACAGCTAGTGAACGCTGTTGCCGCAAAATGGTACCCTCCCCCCGGCCCGAGACAGATGTAGCTCCTCTCCCCCTCACGGACGAAGGGAGAACCAGAACCGCTGAGACAAGATGAGATCACAATAAGTCATGTCCACACTGTCCTCTGTGATCTACAAAAGACCTTCCCAGACAGTGTCTCCCTCTGAATCTACGCCACTGTTGGAAACGGGGTGGAGAGGCCGGGGCAGGGCTCATATCCCCATTTCAGGGGCAGAAACCAAAGCAGGTGACAGCGCCCAAGGTCACAGTGGAAGTGACCACTGGCATTCGGAGCTCCCGGTCCGCGATCCGCTGGTGCATTTCTCTCTACCTAGGTGACCCTTCTCTGGGGTTTCACTGTAGACCCAGCAGGGTGCATTTGGGGTCAGCCCTTCTCTGAGCGAGGCACGAGGTCGTGGTGGCCATTTGGGGACTCCATCCCTAGAGGAAAGTGTATCAGTTACTAAAACAGTGTGGCATCCTCTAAGGATCCTCCTTTGCAATCTAGTAAAATAAACCCTGAACAGGCAAAAAGGATAATCTCAAAAAAGGCTGGTAAGACTTTGAAGGGGCTGGAATGTCTAAGCAAATACGAATACGAGAGCGTTGGATTATTGCCGAAAGACGCGAGCTTTCCTCTAGGTAACAATTATAGCTAATATTTATGAAGTGTTTTGCTAAGCACCGGACATGGGGTTAAATGATACTATTTACGTTGTGTTTTATACTCCTGACAGCAACATGAATATAATTATTATCCCAATTATACAGGAAAGAAAAAAACGAGGCTGGGGAAAAAAGCGGTTATGTAACGTCCCCAAGATCACAAGAAAATAACTCAGTCGGCAGCGGTTACCGAGCCCTTACCTGTGGCCCTGTGGTGCACCCGTGTTTTTGGGGTGTATGCGTGTGTGTTTGTGTACGTGTGTGAGTGTGTAAGTTCCTATCCATGCCATTTGCATTCAACAAAAGCTTTCAATCACATTTCTCCTTTCAGCTCTCATTAGGGTTTAAAAATAATGTTTATAGTTTTAAAGTTCTTCTAACTGGACCACAGAGTAACTGCTAACTATATCTCTCTAGACACTGCCCAGACAGGTTTCAGTTTTTAAAACTTTGGACATATTTCTTTGTGAATATTGACAGTCACTCATACAACACGGGAAAGAAAAGTTAACACAACAGTGACTGTTTCTACATTTTGGAAGTCATCAATTACCTCCCCAGTAGGGAAAGGGAGAACCCTTGTTTTATAATGGCATCCGAATATGCTCCGTGGCTTCCAAACCGTGAATATTTTTATGAGTCTAACCAAACATGTGCCTTAGTGACAAGCTTGTGAAAAAGTTGCCCTGCATGGATTGCGCTTTGAAGCCTGTGTAGCAGCCGTCCCCAAGCTTTTGGGCACCAGGGACCATTATCAGGGAGACAATTTTTCCCAGGACTGGGGACAGGGTGGCTGAGGGGGATGGTTTTGGGATGATTCAAGAACATTCCACTTATTGTGCACTTTTATTTCTACTATGGTTACATTGTAACATATAATGAAATAACTATACAACACACCGTAGGGTGGGAACCCCTGATCTATAGCGTAAGGATCCCCGCAAAACCTTTCTACATCGTGGCTTCTATATCCTTCCCAAGTTTAGGGGAGAGTCCCCTGGGATGTAAAGAGGGCCTCCTAGAAACCTCGGCTTCTTTTGCGTGGTGGATGGGGTGAGAAAGTTTGATCCGTACTGAAGCTTGCGGTCAAGGCGGCAGGATGTCCCAGCGCCATGCCTGGAAGCAGTATGAGCCCATTACAAGGAAGTGAATGATCAGTTAGGTGAGAGAGAACTTCCAAAACCTCCGAATTAAGCAGGCAAGGAACAGGCTGCCTCCAAAGCGGTCGGAGGTGCCTATCTGCGAGGCAGCGTGCTCTTTCTTCCCCAAGGCAGGTGCGCGAGCCACGCAGAGGGTCAAGGAAGAAGAAGGCAGCGTCCTTCTCACAGGGCTCCATACCCCATGAGGTCATGTCCGTAACCCCTCCAACTCCGCGTCACTGCAAAACAACCTTCCCTGGCAGAAGCAAATGTTTTAAAAATTCAAGACAAGTGACGTTTGGGGTTAAAAAAAAAAGCACCTGGTAGGAAATCTCACTCTTGCTTCCAAAGCTATTTTTCACTTAATACAAACGGAGCCGGGGAATGCTTCTGAGCCGTCCCGACGCCTCCATCTCCCTCACCCTGAAATTAAGATCCTTTTATTTCTGCTTTTCTCGGTCCCCACTCCACAGATGTTCATACTTAAACTTGCCTGCATTGCAGATACCTCCGGAAGAAAAAAAAACACAAATAGGCACGTAGGAAGATAATAGAAAGCTCCGAGGTGTTGACAAAAAGGGAAGGCCGGCCTGGCTCTCACGCATCCGTCCTGTGGTACCCGGAGCTCCGCCGTGTCGAGCTAAATCACATTTAGGAAGGGAAATGGGAGGGAGAGGTGAATGTGTGCCTGGCAGGGGCCGGGCGGAGGCCCCGAGCTGCAGCTGAGTCTGTTCAGGGTGCAAGAAAGAGGAAGAGGAGGCAGGCTGAGCACCCCTGCATGCTCCCCCCAAACCGAGACATGGGCCTGGGAAGAAAAAAGAACAGGACAGTGCTTCCCAGGGGAACAGCAGTGCCGTGAAACCATCTAAACAGCTTCTGCGCTTCCTGAGTAATTCCATTGCTGAAAAGATCATGTTTCCATCAGCTCCTCCCTTCCCGTACACATGGACACACAAACGTGGTCGGCAACGTGCAAATTGCTAATTAAAAGCAAACATGCATGGAAAATGCAGGGTGACCTTTCAGCTCTG
This sequence comes from Lepilemur ruficaudatus, assembly GCA_963574885.1. Taxonomy (NCBI): domain Eukaryota; kingdom Metazoa; phylum Chordata; class Mammalia; order Primates; family Lepilemuridae; genus Lepilemur; species Lepilemur ruficaudatus. Next base: position 6,580 of record CAUYRT010086690.1, on the reverse strand, counting down.
CACCATCGATGTCACGCTCCACAGGGGACATGCAGAGAAGGGCATTTGTCCCCTCCGTGGAGAGGGTCTCTAGGCTTTGCCGTTGTCCGCGGAACACGAGGGCTTCCTTGCCGGAACTCCCTCCCGGGGAGGCGCGAGGCGCAATCTTTCAAGTCACTCGGGTACGTGCGGCGTGGAGCCTTCCGGGCCGAGGCCAGGACTTTTGGAAACACCTAAGCCTTTTTTCCCCGAGCCAAGTCTGGAGAGCGGCCTTTTAGAAACCAATTTAATAAATATGGCTTTCAGCTCAAAATAGTGCGAGAGTGAGGCGAGGTCCAGACAGGCGCGCTTGGAGCCTGCGATTCCGAGAGCGTTCCAAAAATAGTCCGAGGCGCGCGGCGCCTTGGATGGAGCGGGCGGCCCGCTGCGGAGCGAAAAGGTCAGGCGCACCTGCGCGGGGGAGGCCAGGTGCCACCTGCTTTTGTAAACTCCCCTCTGCCACCTCCTAAGCAGGACTTTTTTTTTTTTAAAGGACCCGGGAGATGGACCGTTTATTGCATTTATTGAGTGCCTACTGTGAACTTCAGGTTATTTTACACTTTTATTGGAAAACACTGGGACGTGCTGTTGTGTTTTTCTCCGGGCAGGTGAAAACCGTCTCCAGTGATCTGATTACAAAGCCGTCCGCTAGGGATCTGAGGGCCAGGCCAGCGAGGGTCACCGGTGTCTGTTTTCATGTCATTTTTCTCTCTGTGGCCATCTGCCCAGACTGTGCCTCACATCCCATCTGCCTCCACCTCCTGTCTGCGGCTCGTCAGAGCACCGAGCTCGCCTCCGTGGCGGTGTTGACACGGATACGGTACTTCAGGTCCTGGGTAAGCGCGCGCCCTGCCGCAGAAGGTGCTCATGGACAGATCACCCAGGAGAACGGACAGACACAATTAGTGAGACCTTGTGTTCAGACGGTGATTAACGTTTTTAATGTATCTGAAAAGGGCTCAGAGTTTGTTGGTGGGACTGGACGTTGGACCGGTTTCGGCCCTTTTCAGATAAATTAAAATCGTTAATTACCGTCTGAACACAAGGCGTCACTTTGTCGCTGTCGAGTGCTCCATAATTCCCACGTTTGCGGAGGAAGCGTGGATACAATCGCCGTCAAAACCTGGCGAGTTAACCGTGAGTCGCTTTAGTGTCCCATCTGCTCGCGTTCTCACGCCCGTTTGAGCGCGCCTTGTGGGAATTACAACGCCCTGGAGGTTGGACGTTGTCTGGTCTCCCACGCAAATTTCCAAGACCTCAAACGTCCATAAAATGGGTGCAGGGAAACAGAAAGAGATGTGGGAACACCTCCTGCCAAAACAGGGCTTGAAGAAAGATTCAAGGCAGGGTCCCCAGCGTAGTCCTCTTCTGCGGAAGAAAAGTTAGCGCAAGCAAACACAGGAATTCACCGTTAACACGTCGTCAGCCAAAGCAGAAAGTCCCTAAGTTGAACTGGGCAGGGGGGACCCTTACGGCGCGCGTTCTTCTGTAAGTCTGGTTTTGAGAGCTGGAATTTGTTCCAACGCGATCGCCGTGGTGGATAATGGGGAGGTGAGGCAGTGTTGGGGTTTGCTTCTGTGTGGTTTCCTCTTGGAGAGATGCTGTTAACACCTGAACGCGGAGAACGGTGTCCAGCCAAACTGAGCCCTGCGCCAGGCGCACACTCAGCGACCTGTGCCAACTGCACTCAGGCGCACGCACACACCTACACACATGCCCCTCGGACCTTCCCAGGTACCTCGGTTCATGCCTGTGGTGTGAGTTATACTCACCTGCATCCGTTGCTAGAACTTTCTCTTTGATTTCAGACAACCCTCCTCCCCTACTTCCCAAGAACTCACGAGCTGAAACCCTTCCAAGGCCCAGTCCCACCAGCGAACTCCGAGCCCTTTTCAGATAAACGACCACCCTCGTGGTATCATAGTACTTACCTATTCCTTAACCATCTGCCACGTGCAAAACCCCTGCCACCACTTTGATTGCATTTCCTGCCTTTTTTGGCAACGTGTCGGGGGTGATGTTTCTGAACGTGGTGATCCTAAACCCTGTTTTTTCCACACGGTCTATTTTTTTTTTATTGCAGATTTGCAGAGCCCAGTGATTTCCAGAAACACATATTTTGCCTTATTGCAAAACTGCCTGTGACTAAATTCTTTTCTTTTTTTGTTGTCGTTTTTTAATATTTTTGTGTTTTTCTGCAGGCAGATTGGTGAGGGCCTGGGAGACTAATGCTACCTGTAAACTAAACTCTCACTGCTAAAGTAGGAATTAGGTGCTTTATGTTTACCCTGACTACGGGTTCCTTTTCTTCATTGCCTTCAACTTTTTTTTTTTTTTCAGATATTTCTAGGATGCAGGGCCACGAGTTGAGGCTGCCTTTTACCAAAGGAATTATATTTAGGAAATAATTATTCTTCTGCTGAAATAAAAAAAAATAAGTCCCCTAGGCTTTATCCTCAGGTCTCGGGGTTTTATTTAGTCTCGTGTGCTACAAAAGAGGCCACTCCCTGCCAGAGCTCGGTGACCTGCTTCGGGGCCTAGATTTCCCCGGCACTCCCCGCTGAGGGAACTTCACTAGGCTATTTTTTCTGGCCAAGCCGTGTCTCTGTTTTGGGACACAGGGAGACAAAGAAGGGAGAACCCAATGCTAACCTTGAAATTACCTGGGCCGTCACCTTCCCTCGTGACTCAGGTCCCGGAACAATGGCTTTTATTTAATCCCACCTCATGTGGCCTCAGTCCTGCGTTTCCATTCACGATTTAGTGGCCTCAGAGAACAGCACGTAGGATGTCGCTGCCCACCTGCCACGAAAGCTTCGTTGTCCAGGAACCTACAGACCAGTCTCACCCAGCGAAAACTGTCTGTGCCCCCGTCCACGCTGGCAAACTGGGAAAGATCAAACACATGAAAGACAAAACACAAACCAAACGCAATGTGCAAACTCAACAGCCCAACTATCATGTTAAACCTCTCACCTGGTTTTGTTATTTTAATCACGTCACTGGGGGTACACGAGCAATGACTCGGTCCCTTTGTGAAAATCCGATGGGATATTTTATCAAAAGAGAAAACACCCCGCTTTGAAAGACATAGCAGGATTGGGCGACTAGGAAGGCTGCTGGCTGCCTGCCGCGGGGGTCCCTCCCCAGACGGGAGGATTCGAAGCCACACTCCCCGTCATGAACCCACAGCGGCCAGACTCACGGGGTCCTCTCATCCCTGGAGTCTGGGCATTTGCAGACGTTCCCAGTCTTCTCAGTCGGATTTGAAAGGTGGCTGCACTTCTGAGATGGTTCGGTTGAAACGTCATTGGCTGCTCTTACAAAACACACGACTAAATTGCAAAAAATGGTAGGGGTCATGGGCCAACGCCTGGTCATGCCCTTTGCCCATGTTGATGTCATTGTGGTGTTTCAGAGGGTGCCGGCTGGGCCAGGTGTGTGTGACGTCTGGCCATCTGCGTTTCTCTCCTGTGCCCATGGCAACAAAGTAGCGCACGTGTGGTGGTTTAGAGCGATACAATGTTTCCTCCCGCCACTCTGGAGGTCTGGTTTGGAGACCAGTAATTTCAGTAGGCCACTGAATTTCAGTAGACCAGGCCACTCTGGAGGTCTGGTTTGGAGCGATACAGTGTATCCTCCCGCCACTCTGGAGGACTGGTTTGCAGCGATACAGTGTATCCTCTCGCCACTCTGGAGGTCTGGTTTGGAGCGATACAATGTATCCTCCCGCCACTTTGGAGGTCTGGTTTAGAGCGATACAGCGTATCCTCCCGCCACTCTGGAGCCAGAGGTCTGAAACCAGCCTTAAGGGGGAAAACTGACAATGTTGCTTCTTGTGGGTGCTCTGAGGGAGACCCCAGCGTGGTCTTTTGTCTTCCGAAAGTCGCCTCTGTTTCTCAGATGGCGGCCACATCCGCATGCCACATGCTTCTCTTGTGACATCACCTCCTCTTCTGCTGATCTCCCCCTCTCCGTCTCATAGCGACCGTGTGATTACATTTCCCCACATTTAAGACCCTGAATGGAATCACATCTTAAAAATCCCTTCTGCCATACAAGGGAACATTCGTGGGTTCCAGGAATGAGGACCTGGTATCTTCGGGCAGGGGGTACGTTACTCAGCCAAGCTCATCATCGAATCTGAAAAGTCTCCCTTTTATTTGAGGAAAGTGACACATTGTGCAAACAGCCCCTGGTGACAGAGCTAAGCCATGGCCCAGTGGGGTTCCAGCCCGGCTCAGCCTCACCCCAGGCCTGAAAATCAATCTCCCTCTCTCTCTCCCCATCTCTCTCTCTCTCCTGTCTCATTCTGTATAACATACCAAGAGGAAAGGACATGTGAAAACGCTGTAAGAAGGTAGCCATCTGTAAACCATGAAAAGAGCCTTCACCATAATCTGACACCCTGATCTCAGACTTTAGGCCTCCAGAACTCCAGAGTGAAATTTGTGATGTTTAATGCACCCGGTCTATGTTATTTTGTTATAGCAGCCCAAGCAGACTAAGAGAAGGACACATCAAGGACATTGGCTTTTTCTCAAAAGCATGTAGCAATACCTGGTGATGTCCACTAAACCAAGTCTTGATGCTTTACCTCTAAGTGTCCAGTGAATTTCTGCACACTCTGTATTGTCTTCTCTGTAAACCATCTCCTCCTGCTCAGGACCCTGATTCTGTCAGTGATCCTACAATTCTCCCAGGTAACTAAACTTAAGTCCATGTTCATATTTGTGTCATCGCTTAGAAAACCAACAACTAATTTTTCCCTTCAATTATCCTGACTTCTATCTTTTTGCACTGATATGCACAGAATTCAAAGACATATTATTGTATTTCATTAAATCTAAGAGGTACCATTTTTTATGTACCACTAAGGAATTAAAAACACTGAGAATTAGTCTGTGATGGAACATTAATTACAAAATGTATCCCAATTACAGAAATGTTAAGATGTGAAAAATTGAAATGGTGGAAATGGAAAATTCAAGGACACTACACTGTATAGAGCATGAGCATGACATATACATTAATCAGATCCCAACAGGAAATTGATGATCCATCAAAATTAGGATAAGGTAAGAGGGTTTATTTATAAAGCAGTTATTTTCAAAGATGTGGGCAGGTCATAGGGTATGCCAGTCTGTTCAGACTTCTATAACAAAAATACCACAGACTGGATAATTCATTAAAAACAAAAAAATTATTACTCACAGTTTTAGAGACTGAGAAGACCAAGATTAAGATGTGGGCAGATTTGACATCTGGTAAGGGCCTACTCTCTGTTCTATAGATGGTGCCTTGTTGCTGTGTCCTCACATGGTAAAATGGGTCAAGGCAGCTCTCTTCAACTCCTTTTACACGGACACAAATCTCATTCGTGAAGGCTCTGCATCACTTCCTCAAAGGCCCCAACTCTTAATACCACCACTGTGGAGGTATTAAGTTTTCAACATGAATTTTGGAGAAACACATTCAAACCATAGCATAGGTTAACCACAAGGAATAGTGCAGGATCCTGCATCTGGCAGCAGGAGAGTTGGTATCACTCCTATGCCCACAGTGATAAGAAAAAGAAAGTATTGGGAAGGAGAAAAAAAAATGTAGAGCAGGTTGTCTTTAGAGGAGCAGCTTCTTCAGTGGAAGGACAAAGGATGTGCAAAGTGCCTTTAATAAGGAGGGAATGGGGAAATAACTGCCACTGTGTAACTCAGCTCTCTCCACCTATTCTGCCAGGGCCCTCAATTGGCCAAACTTAACTGAAAGACAGAGAGCAAGAGACCCTGGGTAATGTAGTCCATATACTCAGCCTAGAAAAATAACAGGATGGAAAATGAATATGTAGAGTCAAAAGAAGATATTTTATACAATATAATTTATGTGTAAAAAGAAAAGAAAACATAAATGTTTGTACATACATATTAATATTTTTTTTGAAGGGAAACAAAACTGCTAACAATGGCTAAAAAAGGTATATGGGATTTGTGAGTCCAGGGTGGGAAACTTTTATTTTTTATATATTACCCTTGTGAAATATTTGAGACTTTTTTTTCCCCAGTTATCCTTCTTTATTAAAATTCTGTAGCATATGTAATTTAATGTCCATGGCCAAGTTACTAATTGAAAAATAAATTTAAATAATAAAACTCTTAATTTTATTGCACCATTAAAAAAATAATTTGCGAGTACAAGTGGGGCCCATTCTTCGGGTCTTGTGTCACCTCACTTCGAATAATGGGCTCAAGCTTAATCCAGGATAATACAAGAGGTGCTAACTCACTGTCATTTCTTAAAATTCAGTAATATTCCATTGTGAACATATACCAGATTTTAACAATGCACTCATGAATTGATGGGCACTTGGGTTGTTTCCATGACCTAGCAATAGTGAATTGTGCTGTCATAAACATTCGAGTGCAGGTGTCTTTATCATAGAATGTCTTGTGCTCTTTTGGATAGATGCCTAATAATGCTATTGCTGGATCGAATGGTAATTCTAATTTTAGCTCTTTGAGGAATCTCCAAATTCTTTTCCACAAAGGTTGCACCAATTTGCAGTCCC